>JBCEWE010000460.1:435000-465000 GCA_039877035.1 Silurus lanzhouensis
CATCACCATCTCTAATGCAGTACACTGTAAAGAACTCTATTATGATGTACAATTTTATAAAAATATAGCATCAAATTAAGGATTATGGATTATTAAGGATATTATTATCATTATGTTCCCTTTAGACCATCTTCTTATTCCAAACTGAACAGCACCATAATACATGTTTTATAATCACTAATCACTATTTCAGCAGGCACCAATTCCTTTGCTCCACAAAATAGCAAGTAAAAAAATTATATAAGTATAACTTCTATTTTTTAAAGAAAGAGAAAAAAGAGAGGGATGTAATTAAAAAATAGTATCAGTAACCACACAAAGCATTCCTGGGTGACATTATCATACTATATATTTTTTTTTTTATGATGCAATGCATTTTTTAATGATGCAAACTTTAATACACGGAAAATGAACCTTTGCCCCAATGGCTGTTAATGTAACACCTTCTGATAGCATAAAGAAACTAATCACCATAAACAAACATAAAATTAATATTCAGTGCACTGATGCATTTCATTCTTGCATTTGTTTGTTTTTTTGTTGTTGTCAATTAAATATTCTTTTCTTCACTTCCATACCACCTTCACTTTTCTGTTTCGATGAAGACATCTCACTGTGAATGTTCAGCATTGCGCCTTGAAATAGTTTGTTTCCTCACTGCATCCTCTTTGCCATAATGCATAATAATTTTGCCTGATTAGACCATCATGCTGGTTCCTCTCCAGATTTCTTCCTCATGTTGTATCTGTACACCGTATCTCAGAGAGGTTTTCTTTTTTTTCTTTTCTTTTTTTCGCTACTGTTGCCTCTGGCTTGCTCATTAGGAATCTAAATCTACATCCAGAATTCAGAGCTTTGTGACAACTTCTATTGTTTCAAAACACAACAAATTCATGTGAATTTAATTGATTTTCAATTATGTCTCATCTGGAACGAAAGAGGGTGGAAATACTGTATAAAATATTTTTAGACATAAAAAATGTTTAGATTTGTGTTAAAAAAAAATGTATTCTATTCCTGACAATGTCATTTTACATTAGTATAAATCTCAGGAATTAAACTCAATATGCAAAGATACTGTAGTTTCCGATTTGGTAGATTGAGGATAGAGCTGCATCGTCTGCCACAAGAACTTCAAATCTGCAGAATGTATTCCCATAAATTACATTTTAATAAATCAAGTTTTGTATTCATTTGATCACTATTTGAATATAAAAATTTTCTATGGAAACAAAGTCGAAATAATTAGTTGAATTACTGTGTACTTGACCTTTAACATGAATGTTAGTTGATAATGCTAAGCTGGTTAGCTAGCATAGAAGATTTCAAAACTGTGTATAGTGTGTGGTCAGTTGTTTCCAATACAAACATTTATGAATATTTAATAACCTTAAAATAAATTACATGTAAAAAAAACTTGTTCCTGTCTTTGACACACAGATGACATATCAGCTGTTATGTTTCTGAAATATTGTGCATCATGCTAAACCCTCTCTGATCCTACATTTCCCTACTAAGCACTGTAGTGTTTATTAGCCTTGAGTCAGTTTTTCCCCCTTGTGTTCTCTGCTACTCTTACAGTGCACTTAGCCCTCACTGTTGTTTGTAGTTCTGATGTCCACTTCAGCTCACACAAGTTACACACTCTCAGAGATGAGTGAGCTCATCTCTGCTGCTCTCTATCTTTTACTTTTTCTTTTTTATTCTCTCCCTAAAAGTGTTAAACATTTTAATGAGTCCTGTTACTAAACTGGCAAATGAAGCTTGTGACTAACAGAAGCCCTTAAGCATCATACAGTGGTCTCATTCTATACCACACCATTCCATTTCTAGCTTGGATTCCCTCACAACTTTTTTTTTTTGGACTGTCAGTCACTTTTTTTTAATCAGTTTTTGGATTGTACCATCGCCTATACAACACTGCTACAGGATTTAGCTCAAGCAGACTATTCCTAAATCTGTAAAAAATGATGGCCAACAAAATTGTGCCCACTCCCTTGACACTGACCCTCTTAAGGATGTCATCTTTGGAATTTACAGTGAAGAAATGCCAGTGCCAACACATATGCTCAGCTGGCAGATTTAAATCTGGCCCAGACTCCTCGATGCAAACAACCTGTTGTTCAGAAACAGTCAAGACTGGTGACGAGCACTGAGTGCCACGAGAAGCTCTGAAAACAGCCTGAGTTGCTCTCTAGATGAATTAATGTCTTGGCTCACAGTCATGGCTCACATAAATCAGTGATCCAGGAGCTGAGACAGTGCAAATCAGATTCTTGATGTCTGAGAATTGTCCTCCTTATGAGTCTTGGCAGGCTCCACTTCACCCACACTTGTGATCCATGGCACATGTTCTGCCAATACAATGGATGATGAGCAGGCTGGACTTGTGCCTCCCATTGATGCTTGCATTGTTTTACTTGCGGCTTCATCCAGACAAAGCATTATTTCGAATGGACACTGCCCAAATACTGAGTATATAAACGCTCTTATGGTGGTTAAACCACCTTAGAAAGGTTCTAGATGAGTAGCTGCACATTTTGGCTAGACATATTAAGCATCCTTAACCTAGTTGCCTGAGTCAGAGAATTTTCAAACAATCTGAAAATTCAGGCAATATTTCTAAAGTTAGGAGTCTCTTTAGCACAAGGTACATGATAGCCTTAAGTTGCAATTGGTATTCAGGGTATTGCCTAGACTCCAAATCCATAGACTTGTAGCATTGTTCAGGAACATTTGACTCTTGTAGGGATATTGGTGCCAAATTGGCAGGTTTATTATTTTAATAAGTGTTGATTCAGAAATCTTTAGAGTTTCAATTGAATTGAAGAAAAACAAAAAACTTCCAAAAGTTCTGCAGGTGAGAACACCATGTTGATGAGAGAGTTCAGAAGAGAATGGCCAGACTACAGGCACTTACAACAAAACTACTCTTTTAACAATAATGAGCAGAAAAGTATCCAAGAACACTAAACATATTAAAGCCTGAGGAGGGGAAGCTACAGCAGGAGATCACATTGAGTTCTACTCCTGTCACCCAAGTACAGGAATATGATGCTATTGTAAGCACAGGCTCAACAAATGTCTGGTCTGGCAAATTTAGATTTATGCTGCAATTCACTGATAGTAGGGCCAACTTTGGCACCAACAGAATGAATGCATGCACTTAACTTCCCTTCTTTCAATAGTACAGGCTGGTAAGGTATATTGGTATATACTGTACTTGGCCCCTTTAACACCATGTGATCATTGTTTGAATGTCTAACACTATCTGAGTATTGTTGCTGACTATGTGCATTGCTTTATGGCCACATTTCAACCAATGACAACCTTGAATAAGATAATGCATCACAAAGTGTTTCAAACTGGTTCTATGGCCATGGAAACGAATCTCTGTATAAGCAGACATGAATTCAATATCACATCTTCGGGGTATGGTGGAACCAGAGATTCACAGCAGAATTGTGCATCTGACAAATCTGCAACAATTATATGATGCAATCACGTCAACACGGACCACAATCTCAAAAAAAAGCTTTCAACACCGTGTAAAGCCCATGTAATAAAGAATTGATGCTGTAGTACTAGCAAAGTGAGGTCTTAACCGATATTTATTATTGTGTTCCTAATATATTAATTCATAACAAAGTTTAAATTCTGCAGCAGCTTGTACATAGTGTACATTTGTGATATTTTTCTTGTAAAGATTTAATTATTTCATATACTTGGCTCTTCCTTTCAGTTTTTCTGCCATAGCTAGTCTTGCTGGAGTCCCTACCTGCACACTGATCAGACTGTACAGTGTCTTGAAACATTCATGAAACAGAAGATTGTTTAACAATTTCTATTTCTCTTTCCCTGTCACCACGCTTCTCTCCGTCTCTCGCTCTCTCCTCTCTTTTTTTTGTTTTCTATGTCGAGTTAAACATGCTCCTGAGGTACCACTGAGGAAAGTTCCTATCCCATTCTTCTCTTCGGATCTCTCTAATTCATCCTGACACCCCCTACCGTTGGATGAAGTTGTCTTCAATTAAAGTCCACTCTGTGCAGCTGGGGATGGTTCCACAACTACAGCCTAAAGATCCATGAAGTTAGTGAGAAACTCAAGAACTTTGAGGATGGATTTAGACTGTAATTAATATCAACAGTTTACTACAATGGCTCAGGACCACAGGTTGCATGAACATTTCTGCATTTAAGCACCTATCGCCGAACAGCACGCCTCAACAAAGATGGAAATGTAATGAATAATCATTCTGTGCCAGGATGCTTTCAGTCTGGTTTCTTTCAAGGTTTCTTCCTCATGTCATCTCAGGGAGTCACCACAGGCAAGGAAAAGCATGCAAGGGGATACATTTCAAATCTAAACTATTATGGACACTATATCAACTCCTTTAAATAACTTTATAACTCTTTATCTTTGAAAAGCTGCTTTAAGACAATGTTTATTGTTAAAAGCACATTTGAAACTAATTTAAATTGAATAAAATGTTTAATTTACATAGTCATAATAACCTCATATCAATATAACAAACACCTGTATTCTGAAGCATCCTTGTACTGCACAATATGTCTTGCCAAATCTAACACAATGACAAATTTGTTTGTTAGCTGATATATTGTTATTGGAAAAAAGGTAACAACTGATGTCGAAGTTGTACAGGTAGTTCACCATTTTAACATTATTAACTAGTATAATGGGTTAAATTTGGAAAATTGTGCTGATGAAAGTACATTTTAAGCTTCCTGTTCACCTTGGTATATATGTTTTTAGGCAACACAATTTACTTTAAGTTAGCTTGAAGCATACAATCACCTCATTACCCTTTGCTTCAGAGCAGATTTGAGTTTGAATCAATGCCAGAGTAACATACCGGTTGCCTAGAGTGCCTTTTTTTGGGGGGTGCTCATTAACATTGTTTTAAATTCACTCCAGGAGGTGTGGAGGTTGTCAATTCTACTACTTTGGGCAAACTCCATTTTACTTACTGTAAACCATAATAGGTTAACTTTGGCTTGGGAAAAAAGGTGAAACAATTGCATCATAATTTCTTCAACTATGGTAATTCACAAGTTTTAATAAGACTTTGTATAGACTCATGTCATGGCCACAGACTTCAGTATTTTAACTACAAATAATTGATTAGGTTGTCTCATAAAATCTTAGTTCAAAAATTTTTATTAATTTAATGTTACAAAATATAAACAATCCCTGGACATCTGCGTTGTAAAGAAAAGTGCAATGTAATTTTTTAAGTATTTTGAATTAAAATGTGTCACACTGCAGGACACCATTACATTTACTTGGTTTCATTTTGTTTTATTTGTATGCATAGTTTGAACTCAGGACCAATAAATAATTTGAAAAAAAAAAATTCCTGAGTACCCTCTGGAATCTGGCAGGATCCCAATGGAAATGTGGGATACATCATGAAGGATTGTCAAGTTGTATTTCCTATAAAAGTAGATTTTCAGTTAAAATAAAAAAAGTGTTCAGAGACAAATTCATAGGCAAGTAGATAATTCAATATAGAGCTGCATAAGTAAATATTAATTAGTTATTTAACTCATATGTTATTTTATAATTATCGTTAATTAACTAGAAGATAACTACTGACAACATAATAAAGGCAATCTTGGCACATAGTGAAATGTAGAAGGGCCTGAGAACTCCTGGTTGATGCAATGGTGTAATAAGGCAGAGTGAGACAAAGTTTTCAAAACTAACACAGAAAAGTGTGTATATTTTTTTTTTAAGATAGATGCTGTATTATGTAGTTGTATATTGTATGTTCTCATGATCAAGCTAAATATAATAGGTTCAAAAGTCCAAGTTATAGGCTAGCTAGATAAGGTTATGGTTCCATGAGCTGCAGGCCATGTATACAGGTTTAAAAACTATTGTCATAAAATAAAATTATATATTTGGGTCAGGCTGAGATCCTCATAAGCATCACAATTTAGAGCTATATGCTTTTGGTAAACTGCGATATGAAAGTAACACAATGGCCAGTGTTAGTTATATCAGGCATGCTGAGTGATTAAATGTAAATCATAATTGCACTTACAAAATATGACTACTTTTAAAATCTCATCTCATTCTCAGTCTCATACTTGGAGGTGAGAACTCCTCTAGGTTTGGGTAGATGGCAGAGGGTTTTATTGTCCCGGTTTTCACAATTCAGCACTAATGACTTTGCTGTCTTTGCTAGAAGCTCATTTCTGACTCAGAAATTGAATAAGACTGAATATGATTGATTTTTCCAAGGTGGAAATTAGTACAAAGGCACTTAGATCATTTTCTCTTCCAGACAAACTGAAATACACAACGTTCTTAAATGAATATAAAAAAAAAAAGCATGAACTCACTCTTCTTTCTAATATTGTTTCCCAAAATACTACACAGGCTTGTAGACAAATGCAGAGAAGTAACCAAGTTTAAACTTTTAACATTCAAGCTTTTATATTAAGAGCAAATAAAATGTATATGTAAATGTAAAACTTCCATCCTAAGAGAGAAAATACTTTTATTCACAAACATTTTTTAAAACCTGCTCCTTTATTAGAGAACGAATTTTACTTCTAGTGCAACCTTTACACAACAAACCACTATTTTATTTTTTGATTTTTTTATAAAAGGCAAATCTCTTTATATGCTGCCCTCTGTACTATTTAATTAATTTGCTTTTAACTTTTAAGGGCCTAGTCTGATTTATATTAAGTTTGTAATCTAATGTACCATTGTGGATCTATCCATTGCTAGAGACTCAAAGCACTTTTGTACGTCGCTCTGGACAAGAGCGTCTGCTAAATGCTGAAAATGTAAATGTTAAGTACTTGGTGAGCATGTCTGTAGGCCGTGCTGTATTTTGGAAGCTGTAGTCTGTTGATTTCAGCAAAAAACAAAACAAAAAACCCACCCCCAAGTTCTAACTCTGGGAGCTAACTTTCCCATTGGCTTCCCCACTGGGAAATTTAGGTGGCGAACACTGAAGTGCAGAAGGGTACATTATTGATGGGACCTCCGCATTTCTACTGAGGTATGTAGACTTGCCAGTCTATGAGGTACTACAGTTTACCTTGCCTGTGTGGTGAGTCTAAGAACTCCTTATTGATGTACGGCAGGTTTTTCGTGTCAAGATATTCTGTGAGGGTAGGGGGATTGGGAACATGGTTTATCATGAAATGAAACAGCTATACTCCTGTGACATGGCAGTTCCAGCTTATAGGTGACATCGCTGAACTGCCAGATTTCTGAAACCTCCTGTGTGGAGAGCCACTCTCAGTTGCTGGGCTCATAGGTGGGTGTTTCCCCATGAAATGGAAATTTCTTGGTGCTCTTGGCAAGTAGTTCTAGGTGCTGGTGCTCCCGAATTTACTCACGCCAATGAAAGTAGCTCTCCACTGCAGTTATGTTAGTAGTGTTTGCATTTCATGAGAATAGGTGAAATGCAGGTGTGGATGCTGAGCTTAAATCAAAATAAAGTTTTCCTTATTTAAAACGAAAAATGATAATTTCAGTCATAAACCAGGCCAAAAATCAGGATAACAATAACTATACAATCTGCAAACCGGTGAAGTCCACGTGTAGTGAAAGTGCTTATATTGTTTGTGACTGATCAAAGTGTGTATACTCAAGTGAACATGAACATGAAAGTGTTTGTGATGGCTGAGTTATAGTCCTCGGTGGCCATGTTTGTAGGCCACGCTGTATTTTGGGAGCTGTGTTCCTTATGAATCAAGTTTGTGTCAGTTATAAGGAGTAACCCAGTTAATTTATTAGCAAACAAATTGATAAAGATATAAAATAAAAAATGTTAGAAAAACCAGGCATATGAAAAGACTAGATTTTAGTATCTTGTTTATAGTTATAGCAGCAAGGTCAGTGTTGTGGTGACTTCAGAGCCTGTTCTGGAAAAAGTGGTCATGAGAATACAGTGTGTGAAGGTTATTCCAGTGCAGGGCATCACAGAGAGATACAATTGCACAGACAGTAATTGGAAACTAATTGGCTACATACAGTATATAACAGTGAACAGTGACAATATGTCAATTATAGTAAAATTATACTATACAAACATAAATATATATATAGAAACAAAACTAGATCCAGATCATATAACAGTAAGGTTTGTCTTCAAATACTGCAGTTATCACTACACTTGTAGTGTAAACTAAACATTGCTCACAATTGATAAACTGTCAATAAATAACTGAATGATCAAACAGAGCTTTGTCCCAGGCCCATCATTTTTGCTCTAGAGCAGTGGTTCTTAACCTTGTTGGAGGTACTGACCCCCACCAGTTTCATATGCGCATCCACCGAACCTTTTTTAAGCGGGGCGTGTCATCATGATTCATATGAGTCGGGTGTGTGTCTTGACCTCCGCCGAACCCCTGAGACTGACTCACCGAACCCCTGGGGTTCGATCGAACCCAGGTTAAGAACCACTGGTCTAGAGGTCAGTACTGACCTCACTCTTGTCTAGTTGGTCCCCTTTTATGTCCATTGACTAATGTTCACTTTCAGGGTGAAAGTCAGCTTTATTATGCTGTTGTGACAATTTTGTTGTTTTTACATAGTGACAACGAGACAAGATTGCTGTCGTATACTCAGCTGTGAATGTTACAGAGACACACTTACTGCAGGTCTCTGCTGAGCCTTGGGAAGGAAAGTCCCCAATATCCACATTAAAAGGTAAAATGTTTGCATTACTCTAATATCAGACTTTCAGCATAACCCATTCGTATGAAACTGTCATATCTTTTTTCTCCATATTCATATCTTGCATTTATTTGTTGTGAAATGATAGATATTGATTGTAGGCTTCTGAGGGGTGTGCATGTTCGCGAGTGTGTGTGTGTGAAAGTGAGGAGAAATTATGCAGCTCATTGACACCATACTGTGAAAATGAAAACAGGCAAAGGAAATGAACTTAGTCTCTAATTTAATAGCCAACACTACAGACCAACTATTTGAACACTATTTTAGAAAACTGTTCATTTTGTATTCTTTCATGGCTGTAGCTGTATACAAAAGCAAATAAGTACTGTGTTCTAAAAGCATTAGAGCAAGTATTGCACAAATGTTCTTTTTTTTATTCAAATTGAACATAAAAAAAATTATATGTCTGGTAAAAAAAGGCTTTCTATTATTTTAGACACTATAATGAAAAATAGTTTGGATTTTTTGTTTTTAGAAGAATATTTTTAACCCACTTTTTTGTTTATACATGGCACCTTGATATATTTATTTGACTTGGAACAAAACAACACTGACACACACATGTGCAAAAAGCAGCATATTTATGCTAAAGACTTTCACAAATAATTATTTGTCTACAAATCAATTGTCTAAAAGAGTGCCAAAAAAACAACAACAATTTTCTCAGGAGCAATAATTAAAATAAATAAATAAATGATTTGGAAATTATTGGATATTTTAGAAATTTACTGTAATTTAATTTGATAATTTAGTTATTAAAAAATATGTAAAATCAGGAAGAACGATGTTGCAGTTGCTTACACAGGATTTTGAAATAATTGGACACTTTTAGCAATTTTCTGTAATATATTTGATAATTCGATTATGAAAAATGTATATAAAATCAGGAAGAAAAGTGTTGCAGTTGCTTACAAAGATACGATCCCTATAAGGGTGGAGTGAAGTTTCAGTGTGTCTGCCTTACCACTGCTTCACTGTTGAGAAAAAATACTTTTGTAGATTTTTTTATATTTATATATATATATATATATATATATATATATATATATATATATATATATATATATATATATATATATATATATAGTTTATATATTTGTATATATAAACACTAATGTACACACTGTAGGGAATCAAGAGGCGTCAACATGATGATTTCCTGAAATGTAATGCTGTATCTTTGTTGTTTTCAGAGTTTATTTAAGCCCTCTGGTATAAATACTCTCTTTAATATATATTTAATAGTTTGTATTTTAAATGTATTAGGTAACTTACAGTAATAATGTTTAAAATAATTGCATCTAATAAATGTTATCATTATTAGTTATAAAATAATAATAATAAAAAGAATAGAAGAAGAAGAAGAAAAAAGAAGAGAAAATGGAAAACACTATTTTCAGTGTATTAATTTACTATTATTAGCTGAAGATGAATAAGTCATATGCATATATGAAATAATATCAATATTGAAAATAACTTCTAGCTCATAGTAATTACTATTAATGGCCATTTCTTATTAACAATTCTGTTTAATCTGTAAAGAATAAACCCATCTAATTATCTTAACATGTAACTAATCGAACAAAATACAAATTTGACTATGTTTATTGTTACGCATCTCTTGTTCATCAAACTAATTGATAAAAGTGTTCAGAAAGCGCAATTGATCTTTATGGACCAAATGAACTCCGTTCAGCTGAAGGTGTTTGCTGTGCTGGGGCTGACAGCTCTTTCATCTTGGTGAGAAAACTCATCCGCAGCAACCTGAAGGTGAGCTGCCAGGTCAAACAGAGTGTTGGGTTGTGCTCTGAATGCTCTGAGAAATCTCAAGCATATTCTGACAAGCATAGAAAACACACACTGCTCTAAATTGGACCGCTGTTGACAGCTCTGCTGAGCTGAACATGTGTATCTGCAGAGCTTTCCGATAATATGGGGTATATGGGGTAGAGTACTGAACAAGGTTGGGAGGGTCTGTGGGTGTTACAGGAATCCCAAGCGAATGGCTAAAATACACTTTGAGGCTAAACACATTGAAGGGAAATACTAGTGTAAAAAATCCTCATCCTTTTTTTTCCTTAGTGAACATCAGTTATGACCTTTCTGGAGAGAGTCACAAAGAAATGAATACCTTAGGATTCTATGAAATGGGGTTACTGGTCAGCTCCACTAGACTTATATAATCTTTACTTAATGTCAACAGTCTGCTACGTTGACTCAGGACTACAGTTTGCATCTGATCACTATCACTGCACACCTCAACATTGTTTATCTGTGGTAAATAGACATTCGGTGCCACCAAGATTTGGATGGGTTCCCTCTTGAGTCTGGTTGGACTTAAGGTTTCTTCCTTATGCCATCTCGTGGAGTTTTTCCTTGCCACAGTCGCCACCGGCTCGCTTATTCGGGACAAACTTACATATAAAGAACAACCTTATTCATTCTTTATCTGTGTAAAGCTGCTTTGAGACAATGTTCATTGTTGAAAGCGCTATACAAATAAAAATGAATTGAATTAAATAGAATAGAACTTTACTGCACATTTAGCCTGACATTGGAATGAAGGGCATATAAAGTGTAAAGGAGTGTCAGAAGAAAATAACTTCTTTAGTGTAAATAGTGAAAGTTTTAATTTTAATAACACCAGTAGACTAACAATGTACAAATTACAAATCACTGAACCCTGAACAAATACATATATTACATCTCAAACACAAATGAATATTTTGGCTAAGATCCTGCTACTGGACCTCATATCTCCTGTGCGAGGATGAATGAATCAAGCGTCACACCAGACTAAAACACACTCCTTAAAGGAGTACATTTTTTTTCCACGTGGACAGATGGAACAAAGGATATATAAAAGGTATGTGCTGCTACACTGCTATATGATGTCCCATCAACGTTTAATCACAAATTTAATAATTTAAACATTTTTATTCTATAATTCTTACATTTTGTAAAGCTGCTTTGAAACAATGTCTATTGTGAAACGCGCTATAGAAATAAATTTGAAACTTGAATGTACTGTGGTAGGCAACATACACGGTGGTGCAAAATAAGCATCATTTGGAAAATGCAATCTATTTGGAGCAAAAAAAAAAAAGGATGCAGAGTTTGACGGCATTCTGTGCAGCATTGCATAAATAAGGAGATAACCCCTGTCTAGTTTGGAAAGCAACCTAACATGGCTGTTACTTCAGCAAAATTTGAAGGGAGCAATGCATGATTTCCTCCCTGCCACCGTGGGGAGAATAACCCCAACTGAACTTAAAATAACCTCAGCAGCCTTAAACTGGAAACTACATTAAACAGCCACGATTATTGCTGCATAATAAATGGCACAACGCCTTAATTCTATACTTCTTGGGAAGGGAAAGTATTTAGCATACGGTATACTGGACGTTTGGAATTGGACATATGAAATCTGCAAGGTTTTCAAAAAAATAAAAGAATATTTAATAAGAAAAAAGCAACCACTGCACATTTCCTGTGTTTACTGTATATAAATGAGACAGTGTAATATACAGTATGTTTGTCACATATAAATCCTGATGTACAGAAAAATAAAAATAGAATTTAAACTCAGGATAATTAAAATAAAAAATTAAGAAATAGACATTTATGTATATAAGTAAATACCTAAACATGAATAAATATACAAAAATCTCCTTTTAATTAAATTCTAATGTGAATAGTATAATAAAATGTATTTAATAATAATAATTTATATAATAATTTATATATAATTTATATATATATATATATCCTTGTTATGTTCTGGCCAAAGGAAATCTGAATTCACACCAGTCAATTGCTTCAGCACTGCAGACACCCTCACTTAGTGCCACTGATGGATCCACAACATTTTGACTGGGTGAGACAAAGAGCTAGTGTGCGGAGGCAAAAAAAAAAAAAAGAAAAAGATTGCATGAAAAAAATGATAGCATGTCAAATACAGTAGTTTGGCACATTGCTTGTTTCACTTTACGTCTTTTACACACCGCAGTGTGCAATATACAACAGGTTTACTGGTGGCGCTATTTTGTATTTTGTGTATTTGTCTTAAACTGTCTTGTGTTGTCTTGCACTGTCCTGTATTGTCTTTCACTGTCTTGTGTTGTCTTTGGACTGTTTGCACCAGGTTGCACACGATGCACTTTATGTGGTTAGGACACTTACTAGTCCTTAGCCCTGTGTTTTTTGTGATTGTTGTTTCATGTGGCACCAGGGTTCAGGAGGAACGTTGTTTTATTTCACTGTGTACTGCATCAGCTATATATGGTTGAAATGACAATAAAAGCTTCTTGACTTGACTTCAATCTATGAAAAAATTCAATACATGGTTTAAGATGAGGACGGGTTCCCTCTTGAGTCTGGTTCCTCTTAAGGTTTCTTCCTTATGCCATCTCGGGGAGTTTTTTCTTGCCACAGTAATCACCACATTATCTGTGTAAAGCTGCTTTGAGACAATGTTCATTGTTAAAAGCGCTATACAATTAAAAATGAATTGAATTGAAAAATTAAGAGCAACTGTGTGTGTGTGTGTGTGTGTGTGTGTGTGTGTGTGTGTGTGTGTGTGTGTGTGTGTGTGTGTGTGTGTGTGTGTGTGTGTGTGTGTCTAAATAACAGTATACAGCATTTGTTTAGATTTGTTTTAATAAGAACTACGACATGACAGAAAAACCTAAAAGTTACAAGGCTCAATTAATTGACTGTTAATTAAAGTGATGTTTTACCCAGTAAATATTTTACTATAATAATACCAGTAGATTTGGTTTTCTAATGTTAATAAAGTAATTTAAATGCTAAAAAGTAGCTGATCATTTAAGACTAATCCCCAGCACCTGGAAAGCAAACAAAACCCCTTTTTCCAATGTGGGCTCAAATAAAGTACAAACAGGGATACACTGAATCTGTGTGCTCTTTTGTGGTGTATTTAAAATGCAAATTTTACAAACAAATTCATTTTTAATCGTAAGCTGCACGGGTACCAAATACGCTCTAAGTTTGCATCACTCCGCTTATTATAGCTGCTTTTTTTGCCCGTCCCTTAGCCTCGCCTCAGCCCAGTACTAACCGGTTCATATAAGCAGACTTGACAAGATAAGGTATTTAGCACAATTTACAAATACATTTAATAGAATTATAAATGATATTGTTATTTAATCTCTTTGTAAAAAAAAAAAAAATCTGCATGTTTATTATTTCGAATTAATTCCAAATGTCCAGATTGGGATAAAATCGAGGAGGTAGCTTCCTGTCTTGCACATTGATAATGATTTACGGTTTTCATTACTTGTCTTATAAATGGTTAGTCTTCTCATATCCAAGTGAGTTTCCTTCTACCTCCTGATTACAAAATTCTAATTTGCCCCTAGCTGTGCATGAGTCTGATAGTATTTGTGTGCATGTCTGTGTGAGATGATAATGATTGATGATGATGATGATGATGTAGACTAGCATTAGATAATTAACAAATTTTATACAAGCTTAAATTATTTTATAGTTTATAGTTATTTGAGTTATTTTATAGAATTAAAGACGCTGATGTGTGATGACAAGCAAATGAATGTAATATGCACAGTGCACTCAATCTAAAAACTACCCACATATAATTCATGAGGTTAATAAGCAATTGCACGAATTTTTGAAATTTCTGCACATGTATTCGTGTCAACCATTAAATATAAAACACTGCAGTTGATCACACTTAACACTGGAGCCTTTTGGTCAGCCAGGAGGATATGGGTCTCGATGGAAGGAGACACAAGCTCTTATGAGCTCCCGGTTCTGCTTTCTGCCCCGCAGTTTTCCCTGTAAGGTATAGGCGATGCCTCAAGCGCTGTGCAGTGTCTGATTCAACAGCAAAATGCCTCTGGCAGCTTCTCTCTCTACACGGATGCTGAGTGTGTTGCGTTCTCATTGCTCGCTTACTGTTTGCCCCAGATCAATCCACCCCTGCCAAAGTATTAATGGTGCAAGAAGTCACCAGTTCAGACTGACTCACCTGTCTCGCTATATACAACACGGCTGGACCTATTTGAAGGAATCTGTATGTCTGAATGTTGCACAATGTTGAATCATATTGTATCACTTCAGTGGAGTGCATTTAGATTCAATCTTCTGTAACATGGAAGATTTATTGTTAAAAAATCAGTTGAACTTCACAGTTCATCCTCCCTAAAACTCCACCCTTAACCTTGTGCAGTTTGGGGGGGTCATTAATATTTATAAAAAAATTATTAAGACATGAAAACAATGACTGACTATTACACACACTGGTAAACCATTAGCCCTGATCACTATGATTCAAACCGACTGGTCCCACACTGGTCAGTATATGTTGCTCTATCAGCTGCATTAATAATAAACTCTGGACAGGAGGCAGGGGGCTGCATGAATATTTCTAATGTACATTTGTTTGAATGATTTATAATTTATATAGCCTTACAATGTTAGCCTCTAATAGAATATTTGTAGCAGTATATCCATGAAAGCATGTACTGTATAAAGAAGCAGAACAAGAGCCTGACATGACAGTCATCAGTGTCAAACTTCTGGTCAGCTACAAGCTGGAAAAATATTTCTTCAGGCCATGATTGACATTTTAGAGGGATTCTTTGATTTCTTTTCTACTTTTGTTGCATGCTCATCTCTTATTCACTCCTAAAGCTAAACGGGGTCCAGAAAAAACCTGTTTAAGAGCAACAGCAGTTATTTTATCATGGTAATCCTTGTTTCAGTACTGTCCTATAAAAGCCAATACACATTCATCTTCTTCATCTATAATCGCTTTATCCTGATCAGGGCTGATATGGATTGAGGAACATTGGGCACAAAGCAGGGATACACTCCAGATGGGGTGTCAGTACCTACTGTGTACACACACATATTTGCAAACATATTTACACCTGGGGCAAATTAGCATATGTTAAAACAACAGCTTTTTGTTTTGGGGGATGTAGGAGGAAACTGGACAACCCAGAGAAAACCCATGCAGACAAAGGGAGAACATGTAAAAAAAAGCTTGGTGGATTCTGGTATTGTGAGACATGAATGCTTCCTGCTGCATCACAGTGCTCAGCAATTTAGAATTTAGTATTAAAGAAATCCAAAGATCTTTGTCTTGTAGTAACACAATTGTGGCCTTTTTTCAGCGATACTTTTACTACAGTCATTTACACTCACTAGCGCTGACATATTTAGACCTTTTCCACTTTCCACTCTCTAAAAAATACAAAGGAGGCGGGTCTTCCAGAGTGTCCATTAATATCAAAACGTGTAAAGTTTCCTTTTCAATTGCAAAACTGTTTTTATTATTTACAATAGACCACATGGTATATTTTAGAGTGCTTTCCAGCATACTCCAGTGTCAAAATGCAATGTAATGTTAATCTGTAAATGCGTTCTCATTGCTTGCGTACTAACCCAGATCAACCACCTAAGCTACATTAACAGGTCAGATGAAATTTATAGGGATAAATTTACAGGGATTCGTTTATGAATTTTAAATTTATATTCATGTTGGTTTGTAATAATGTCCATTGTTAAAAATGCTATACAAATACAATCGTATTCGGCTGATGCTCCAATGGCAGGTCTGATGCAGTCTGATGAATGTTTTTTGCTATTTTATTTTATGGAATGAATTAAATTCACATTTTATTTGTATAGCACTTTAACAATGGACATGTCACAAAGCAACTTGAATATAAATGTGAAATTCTAGAAATCAATATTTGAATTCCTAATGAGCAAACCGGAGGTGACGGAGGCAAGGAAAAATGATGACAAGAGGAAGAAACCACCTCTTACCTGCCATATCTTTCTGTCCTAGATTACCTCTGCACAAAGACAAACAGATAGCTGTCCAGAATGTTGCCAGATACAAAACTGGCACTGTACAGGTCCAATTTGTGAAGAATGACAATTGACAAACACAAGTACACATTTATTAATGGTTTAACTAGTTTTGAACAAAGAGCATTATGTCTCAACAATTAGCCTTTACTTAGGAATTGAGGAGACAAACATTTATCGTAGCAGTATGCAAAATGCTGTGTTTCCATCAAGCTATAACACTTCTATGTGCTCTTTTGATGTTATGAAGTTTTGCATTTAAAACTTGGAATGGAACAGATTAAGAAGGCTTTTTAAAATTCTTCTTCCATCAGAAAGGGGACCAAAATAATACAAAATAATAGTTGTAATAAGAATACCAAAAGGATAGTTGCCAGAAATGTTTTGGTACATGTGTTCCTTCCAATCCATGGGCCATGACATCGTCTATGACCAGTTTAAGGCAGGGATGGCGTTATACCGTATAAAGGATGTTAGTTTTGAATATCTAATTTTCTGACCTCAGTGTGATGCCTGAGGTAGAGTGTGTGATAGTGCATGTATATTACAAAATAAGAAAAAAAGGATAAATAATAATGAAAGCAAAAAAAAGTAAATAAGGTAAAAAGTTATATAAGAAATGTGTGTAAAAAAAATATTAATAAATAAATAAATAAATAAATAAATACACTTCTCTCAAGAAATCCAACAAAGCTGATCAGATAGAAAGATGGATGAAAAAAGCTCTCAGTATATCTTCATTAGAAATGACTTTGCACAGGTTTTTCTAAACGCATGTGTTGCGGTAACTTTTTTGAGGTATTTGTTGAAAATATAAAGAGTCTTAAACAATGCAGCTAAAGACATCAGATTTTTTTCAAGTCACCAGATGAAGTCTGATCAGTTTTGACAAAGGCAAAATAACTGGTGCGCCAAGCCTGTGTACAAATTGCGTTATACACTAATCCACAGCTGTGTAGGTTTCACATTTCATGTCTGATATGTAACTTTTCTTTTCTGCCTGCTATTTTTATAATTAGGTTTATTATGCTGTTAATATTTTATCACGTATTTTGTTTTTCAGTCATGTTCTAGCGCAAATGTAATTTTAATAGTTGGGATTGCATCAGTATTGTAAATGTAATGAAACCATATACGTCTACTTTCACATTGTAGTGCTGTAAAGCTGATTTAAATAATATTCATACATTGTACTACTGTACATGAACATAGGATCATCACATTTAAATAAAAAATAATGAAAAAAAAATTGAAATAAAAATGTGTGCAGAAATTATATTCTTATATAAACCCTTTTGTCTCATTACATATGGATGTGTTCTCACTAGTACACTCTCAAGTGTGTGTGTGTGTGTGTGGGGGGGGGGGGGGGGACCAAGTAAAAATGAAAAAAGGTTCATATGATTCTTGGTTTGTACCTCTGGGGCACAAAAGTGCTTTCTACAATAAAAATTCAATTCAAGTCTTAGTAAAGGGAACCTGTTTCACGTAATATTGAATTTCTGTAAAGATATTCAAAGTTGTATGATACTTTAAATAATAATAAAAACAGTAGTGTTGTGTGTAAATTTTATAAAGCATTTTCAGGACAAAGTGAAATATACTTTTAGTAGAAAGTATATACCTGTCATATCTTTTTGTCTGACGTAGTGATTTTAGGAGCTACCAAATATTGAGGCGTGATCATTCTGGCGAATACATTGTAATACGTCATACATAAAACACCAAAGTCTATATTTCAATGATTGTCCACTCCTTATACTCACAGATGATCAAATAACCTAAATCACTATCCTCAAGCAATCATTTACATAATGAATCCAGTGAAATAGTGAACCCATACATTCAGTTTTCTTTCAGTTTTTATTGAATTCAATTAAATGTATTGTATTTTACATTTCAAACTCTTTGAATTATGTTGAATGAACTGTAATGGGGTAGGTGGTAGTTTAGTTGTTAAGGCACTAGATTTAGGGTCTGAAGATCATGAGTTCAAAACCCAGCCACACCAAGCTGCCACACCTGGGCCCCCTGAGAAAGGCCCTTAACCCCATATCTGCTCAATTGTACAAATGAGATAAATGTAATTCACTCTGGATAAAAGCGTCCACCAAATGCTATAAATACAGTGTTCTGTATTGTTGAAATATTTATGATCAAACTCTTGATGTCACCCAAATGAGGATGGGTTCCCCTTTTGAGTCTGGTTCCTCTCAAGGTTTCTTCCTCATAACATCTAAGGAGTTTTTCCTTGCCACAGTCACCACGGCTGCTCATCAGGGATAAATGCACACCGTTCACCTTAACTGTTAATTTCTGTAAAGCTGTTTTGAGACAATGTCTGTTGTGAATAGCGCTATAGAAATAAACTTCACTTGACGACTATAAATGTTAAAGTGAAAGGGATAGCTCAGTGGTTAAGCCTTCTGATCAAAGTGAAATTTCCAGCACCACCATGTTGCCATTGTTGGGCCCTTGAGCAAGACCCTTAACCTTCAAACACTTACTGGTATATAAAGTGACTCTGGATAAGGGTGTCTGCTAAATGCTATTAATGTAGTTCAAATCCCACCACCACTAAGCTGGCATTGCTGGGCCCTTAAGCAAAGCCATTAACCTTAATCTATTGCTCAGTAAGATAAAGGATACCGGCGTCTGCAATATGCCATAAATTTAAACATAAATTTGCTTTTTTTTCCAGAAATATTTAATGTGATATATTACTAAGGTTAAAAGTCATGGGTTTGAGCTTCAGTACTGTCAGACTGCCCCCTGAGTGAAGCCCTCAAACCTTTTTTCTACAGGGGTATTGTATCATGGCTGACCCTGTGCTTTAATGGCAACTTCTTAACATCCTTTTCATGCAAAATGTTAATGTTTTTTTACAGTGTATGACAAAAGGATTCTTCTTCTTCGTTTACCTTTGTCAGCTTCCCAATAGCCGATGTCCTCCTGAAATCTGAACGTCGGCCAAACACAATATCAGTCAGGCTCTGCTTAAGTCATGAATAGTCATTTTTAAGGGATTTTAGTTCGATTTTAATTATTTGAGTAATAAAACACTGGAGTGAGTGCCAGTGAAAGAACCTGACCTACAAAACCACTCAAAAACCACACATCCTCTTATTACTGCTGTGCTAATATATCACAATGTCACTACAGATATATATTATTTAAACTAACTGTGGAACTCGGCTCCATTCCTGGTGTCCTTATTCCCATACAGCTCTCACCTGCCAGTCTCCAGCACCACGATGTCCTCTGCATAAAACTATTTGTCATTTCACCAGAGAAGAGAACGAAAAGGTTTCTATATATATAATATATTTTTAATAAACCTGAAAAATTCCATTAAATCCATCTAAAGTGCCACATGAACAGTACCATCATATCGTATCATAGTGTCAGCATGTGTAAGTGTGTGTGTTAGTAACAAAATACCGGTTATGCATATAACAGTTATGGGTGGCGCATCTCAGTGTGATTTGGTTCTCCGTGGGCACACAACATAACACTGAAAAGAAACAAAACACTGCAGTGGAGGTACACGTTTTTTTTCTTTTTCCACGTCAAAAAAAGGGTCCACCGACTTGAAATAAAAACAACGGCATAGTAATCACGATCAGTAGAATCTCGTCAGTATTTTGGCCATTTTGAAAGCATGCAGAAAGATTTCAGGGAAAATGCTGACATACAACAAAATAAAACTAAAGATTTTTTAAGAATAAAACACTAAGATCCAGATGATCACTTGAAATCACAGCATAGATCAGTCCAGAGGACTAAGGCAAACATGAGTCAAAACAGATTCTTTATTGTAACAAATGGACAAAAGTATTGGGACACCTGACTTTTCCAGCCATTTGTAGTTCTATGCCTAACTGTTACCTCAAACTTGGAGGCACACAATTGTGTAGGATGTCTTTGGATGTGACAGCATTACATTTCCATTCACTACAGCCTAACAGCTGTATCAGCATGACAATGCCCCTGTACTCAAAGCCAGCTCTATGTAGATATGGTTTCTCTGGGTTAGAGTGGAAGATCTCCCGTTATAGAGCTCTGACCTCAAACCTATTAGACACCATTGGGATAAATAAACACCCAGACAACACTCCTCACATCACCTACATCAGTACCTCACTTTACTCACACCCTTGTGGATAAATAAGCACAAATTTCCACTCCAAAATCTAGAGGCGCATCTTTCCAGAAGAGTGGAGGTTATTACAACAGCAAATAGAGACTCAATGTGGAATGGGGTGTTGAAAGCACACCTTATTGTCAGATGTCCAAAAAAAAATTTGTCCACATAATTTATTTATGAAGATCTTCGATTGACTCAAGCAGCTAATACCACTGACTCTCAATTCTTATTTTTTTTTTTTTTTTGTTTGTTTGTTTTTTTTTGGGGGGGGGGGGGGTTGAGCTGATAAATTGTTTTTGTTTACTTTCACCATTATCCTGACTGCATGCCTTGTGCAAACATCTGTTATGAATAGTCACAATAATAGATCCTTCGAGAATAAAAATACATTTTTAAGTAAACAGTTGATTGTATTTCGGGCGTTTTGCTGTCCTGCGGTTTCTCATAACAGTATTGCAGTGATGAAATGTGGAGAAATATCAAGGCACTGAATGATTTGCATTATTACATGAAGGTTAAGTTGGTTAGTGTTGTTTTTGTTGTTTAATGATGTTCTTCCACCGAGAGCCTTTAGGTGGCAGTGTACTGAAAATGGCTGCTTCCCCTAAACAAGGTGAGGCTGAAGATGAAGTTAGGGCTTGGCAAATAGACTCTCTTTTACAGCGTGTGCATGTGTGCGCGCGTGTGTGTGTGTGTGTGTGTGTGCGCGTGTGTGTGGAGATACAGGTGATGTTTTGCTGGTTACAAAGAAACATACAGTGGGAAAAACAGATGATATGAGCTTTGGTGATTGAAGTTTTCAGTGATATCGAGTGTTGTCCAAAATTCCCTTAAAAAAAATCTATTCTGATATATTCACTCAACATTATTTCTACATGTACGATCTGTATATGCATAAATGTTTGCATTGTGTGTAGGTTCACTAAAATTTTAAAGTCCACAAGGGCTTGACGTCATTTGGCTATACCACATCGGAAATGTGGAGAAAGTAAAAAAAAAAAAAAAAAAAAAAAATGCGAAAAAATTTTTATTTTTAAAGCAGTTGTGAAATAAAATCAGGAATACTAAAGAGAGCTGAAACATCACTGAGAGACAAAAACACAAGGTGATTTAACACAATTGTTCGCTCCTCTTGCATCTTGGACGAATCCCTTTTTTAAATCCAGCTGCAGGTGTAGAAAACCTATTACGTCTGACTGAGAACTGCACATCTGAGCTGCATATTCAACTTATTTAAAAAGTAATACAAAACGAAAAATAAAAAGGCTTTTTCCTCCTCATTGGCAAAGCGATAGAGCCGGTAAACAGAAGAGTGAGTCAGTTGAAGTTTCCCTGGCGCAACCGTGTGTTTTTTCTTTATGTCCTCTTTAGTTCATGAACTGCGTGTAGCCCTCGGCTCCCGTTACGATCACGTCCATCCAGATCCTCATGGCCTCTGGAGACGGAGCCACCATGTAGTAGAGTCTGTCGTGGGTTTTTACGCAGAAGGTCAGAGAAGGGTTGGGGCTCTGGGGGCAAAGATACGAGAATGCCATTAGCTGCAGGAGCAATCCTTTTTAGCACAGAGCATCTGCTAAATATCTGTTGAATATATGAAGTCGGCTAAGCGTAATTCGGCCATGCAGGACAATGCAGCTAATGCTGCATTAGGTTGATGAGGTTAATTTTGCTAGTCAAAACATGGTGCATGGTCACATGACTGTAAAATCATACATGCCATTCAGTTTGTTTGTTGAAGGAAATTTTTGTGCTGCAGAAATCAAATGGAAACCTTTAGGCAAGCTGTTTATTTGACTCCTGGGCTTAAGATGTGCTGATGTACAGTGCATCTGGAAAGTATTCACAGCATTTCACTTTTTCCACATTTTGTTGTTACAGCCTTATTCCAAAATGGATTCAATTCATTATTTTCCTCAACATTCTACAAACAATACCCCATAATGACAACGTGAAAGGAGTGTGTTTAAAATATTTACAAATGTATTTAAAATAAAAAAAATAAAACAGAAAAATCACGTACATAAGTATTCACATGACACTCAAAACAGTGCATGTTAACAGTGCATGTCAGAGAACAAAGGGCATGTCAAAGAACAAACTAGCCATGAAGTCCAATTATCCGGAGACCTCCGAGACAGAATGGTTTAAAGGCACAGACCTGATGAAGGGTATATAAAAATATCTGCAGCATTGAAGGTCCCAATAAGCACAGTGTCCTCCATAATCCACAAATGGAAAAAGTTTGAAACCACCAGGACTCTTTCTAGAGCGGACCGCAGAGCCAAACTGAGTGACCTGGGGAGAAGGGCCTTAGTCAGAATGGTGACCAAGAACCCAATCGTCACTCTAAAAGAGCTCTCTCTGTGGAGAGAGGAGAACCTTCCAGAAGAACAATGATCTCTGCAGCACTCCACCAATCAGGTTTGTATGGCCAGAAGGAAGCCACTCCTCAGTAAAAGGCACTTGACAATTCGCCTGAAGTTTGCCAAAAGGCACCTGAAGGACTCTCAGACCATGAGAAACAAAAACTTTTTGGCCTGAATGCCAAGTTTCATTTCTGGAAGAAACCAGGCACCACTCATCACCTGACCAACACTATCTTTATAGTGAAGCATGGTGGTGGCAGCATCATGCTGTGGGGATGTTTTTCAGCAGCAGGAACTGGGTGATTAGTCAGGAACGAGGGAAAGATGAATGCAGCAATGAACAGATACATCCTTTATAAAAAACCTACTCCAGAGTCCTCTGGACCTCAGACTGGGGTGACGTTTCATCTTCCAACAGGACAACAACCCTAAGCACATGCCATGTGAATGTCTCTGAGTGGCCCAGTCAGAGCCCAGACTTAAACCCAACTGAACATCTCTGGAGAGATTTGAAAATGCATCCAACCTGGTGGAGCTTGAGAGGTTCTAAAAAGAAAAAATGGAAGAAACTGCCAAAAATAGAAAGCTTGTAGCATCATACTCAAAAAGACTTGAGTCTGTAATTGGTGCCAAAGGTGCTTAAACAAAGTATTGAGCAAAGGCTGTGAATTTTGGACTTACAGTGGGGCAAAAAAGTATTTAGTCAACCACCAATTGTGCAAGTTCTCCCACTTAAAAAGATGAGAAGGGCCTGTAATTTTCATCATAGGTACACTTCAACTATGAGAGACAAAATGAGGAGGAAAAAAAAAATCCAGAAAATCACATTGTCTGATTTTTAAAGAATTATAGAAATTCGAAAGAATGCCGAGTTGCATCCAAAGAACACCATACCTACTGTAAAGCATGGGGGTGGAATCATCATGATTTGGGGCTGTTTTTCTGCAAAGGGACCAGGACGACTGAACCGTGTAAAGGAAAGAATGAATGGAGCTACGTATCGTGAGATTTTGAGTGAAAACCTCCTTCCATCAGCAAGGGCATTGAAGATGAAACGTGGCTGGGTCTTTCAGCATGACAATGATTCCAAACACAACGCCCGGGCAACGAAGGAGTGGCTTCGTAAGAAGCATTTCAAGGTCCTGGAGTGGCCTAGCCAGTCTCCAGATCTTAACCCCATAGAAAATCTTTGGAGGGAGTTGAAAATCCGTGTTGCCCAGCGACAGCCCCAAAACATCACTGCTCTAGAGGAGATCTGCATGGAGGAATGGGCCAAACTACCAGCAACAGTGTGTAAAAACCTTGTGGATACTTACAGAAAACGTTTGATCTCGGTCATTGCCAACAAAAGGTATATAACATTGTGATCAACTTTTGTTATTGACCAAATACTTATTTTCCATCATAATTTGCAAATAAATTCTTTAAAAAATTTAATTTTCTTGATTTTTTTTTTTCCATTTTGTCGCTCATAGTTGAAGTGTACCCATGATGAAAATTACAGGCCTCTCTCATCTTTTTAAGTGGGACAACTTGCACAATTGGTGGCTGACTAAATACTTTTTTTGCCCCACTGTATGTACATGTGATTTTTAAATTTTTTTATTTTTAATAAATTTGCAAAGATTTCAAAACACACTTTTTTCACAGTGTCATTATGGTTAATTGTTTGTAGAATCTAAAGAAAAATAATGAATTGAATACATTTTGGAATAAGGCTGTGACAAGAAAATGTGGAAAAAGTGAAGCACTGTGTATACTTTTCAGATGCACTGTAGCTAGTAGACGAGTTCTACATCCTACATCTGATCTACAATCTACATTGTACCACTGAATTGGAGTTGAATTTCTTTATAATTTCTTCAGTTTTGAGACCGAAAGTGACTTAATGGACAAGTACCAGAGTGTATTAATCAAGACTTCAAAGCACTTTCTCTAAGTCACTCAGGATAAAGGTGTCTGCTCCGTGCCATAAATATCAATGTCTCTATTTATTTCCTATAAAAGTGCCAGCTGTTATTCAAATCACAAGTTTATATGAACCGCTTGTTCTAACGCGTTCACATTTCTATAGCAACAGCAATAGGGGCTTGGCAGAAGGTGTCACGCAAAATTCGGAGGCGAATAATAAACGGATTCGAAATGTGTCGATGGCATGTAATTGTCTTGGGTGTCAGCATGTTGCAACAGCTTTCCAGCACGTTTTTTCCACCGCAGGAAAGACTTCAGGAAAGAGGACTTGCATTTTGTGCTTTCTCTGTAATAGAACAAGCTGCGGTTTTTTTTTCTCTCTCTTCTTATTAACATTTTGTTGGGGGGGGGGGGGGGGGGTTGTGGGGTTAAAGACTGGTTTGTTATAAGACCCAACTTGTTTCATGGACATTTCACAAACTTAAATGTAACCATAAATGGACCAAAAATGCATGTGATTCTTTATAAATCAAAAAAATATTAATCTAATTGCCTGATTCTAAGAGTAAATGCTGATTTTTCTTATCATGTTTCCATCTTTACCTATTAAACTTGTAAAATATTGTTACTGCAGACACTTAAAATTTTTCTCCTTAAATTTTTAGTTTTTTTTTTTTTTTACTGCATGCCATTCAGGAGCCTGAACTGTCTGGGCAGACATTTTTGGGCAGCGTTTCTAGGCTTCTCTCCTGAAATAATGGCAATCCAATTCTAAAGACAGCATAAGACAGTTGTCTTCCAAGGCTCATTATTTTGGCCAAATTTGAAGGAAGAGCTGCATATATGCTTCTCGGTGAAGGCGAGCTCACTTATTCTGTTCACCAGATGAGCGTTTCATAAAAATCGGAAACAGAAAAATAAATAAATAAATAAAAATAAATGAAAAAATAAATACAAAAAATGGTGGTCCCGATTGACAGGGTGTATTATTTGCTAGCTAGCTTGTGATTCATAAACAATAAAAAAAAAAAAAAAAAAAATCAAGAAACCGGCAATAATCATGATTAAAAAGTAATAATATAACCTAGACACCACTTTCCAAACACACATAGTGTAAGTTCATGGTTGGATAAAATAAACACTTGCGCACAGACAAAGCGCCACATAGACAGTTAGTAAGTTGTACACATTTATACACACATGCACACACACGCACTTCTCTGTAAAACTGAGGAGGCAGCAGTTCAGAGATGTGCTGGAGGTAAATGGATCCGAATAATACGAATATGTCCCTCATTCCCTATTTGCCACCACACAATCAAGACCTGACCTAATGCCATTAAATACTGCGGCCAGGGATTGGAGGGTGGAGGTGGGGGGAGAGCTGGAATAAGCCCCATCACTCCAAGGCAAGACTCTGTGACTAATTCACCTCAACGAGGATTAAAAGGCTTTATTATTGCAAAAAAGAATGTATAATTCGGTTCGGCTTTGCCCATGAGCAAAAAAAGAGTTTTGGTGGCATGCAGGACTCGTTCTGAACATACATACACTTGTCAAGTTCAGGTTGAAAAATCCTTTCTGTGAGGCACAGCCAGCAGAATGAAAGAATAATCGGAAAATAATAGTAGAGAAAGAGAAAGAGAAAGACAGAGAGAGAGAGAGAGAGAGAGAGAGAGAGAGAGAGAGAGAGAGAGAGAGAGAGAGAGATACAAAAAAAAAATGCTATCAACAAGTGAGAAACGAATCCATGGAAAGTAAATGAACGGAATTAAATGAGCATTTAAAAAGAATGAATAAATAAAAGCAGCAATTACAGAGGACTCAGAGCAGTGTGAACGCTCGGACGCAGCAGCAGCGAGGGAAAACGCGCGTGTAGCTTCGTTACAGAGACGGGGAATCAGCTGGGAATCAGCAAAAAACACTCCTTAATGGGATGATTTACCTTCGAGGCGCTGCGTAAATGGTCGTAGTAAACTTCCTCAATGGCCTGAAAATAGATCACTCCTTTCAGCTTGCTCTCATGCTTGTCTGGGAACCATGAAAAATAAACATAAAAAAGGACAAGATTGAAAAAAATTAACAATGTTGAGAAGCCATACCTTTAACATGTTTGAAATTAATATGAAATCATCTTTTTTTTTTTTTTTTATATATATAAAACTTTACATCCTCATTTGGGGATCAGGTGTGTGTGGATGTGCGTGTAAATGTGTGTGGACATTTACAGTCATGTGACAGACTGAAGTTGCCTTGAGTTGTTTTTTTCTGTTTGCCATAATACAAACCAGTCATTTAAAAAAAAATAATAAAAAATTAAAAAATAAAAATGTTTAAAGTATTTATATAAAAAATAGATTTTACAAAACTTCGGTAAATAATAATTAAATATTAATATCATTTTGAAAATTAAATTACATGAAATTAAGTTTTGTTTCTAATATTAATTTAAGTTAAATGTTACATTAATAATATAAAAATATAGCACTGTTATACAGTGTTGGAAAATCTCATTTGGGGATCGAAAGTGTGTGTGTGTGTGTGTGTGTGTGTGTGTGTGGAGGGTGTGCAAATTAAAAAGGGAGGTCATGTGACAGATTTTTTACACTTATATTAAAAAAAAAAAAGGACAAAAAAGTAAAACCATTATTTCATTAAATCTCTGTATTTATGCTTTAAATTTTTTTTTTCAAAATTATTCTTAATTTTCATTAGAAAACACAAAAATGTTAAGGAGGTAAAAAAAACTTCCTGCATTATTCCACTTAATAATATTTAACACGGTTTATGTGAACCGTAATGTAAAAACAAGTGGGTAAAACTACACTGTCCTCAGAGGCAGCGATCTGGGAGGCAGCAATCGAGCCCTGTTATTGAGTTTGCGCCATCTTTTTTGCCTGTGTAACCATTAGGGGTAGAAACCGCTATCCCTGCTGAGCACGACGGCTGAGTGTGAAACAGAATTTCCACAGCATTGCGCTCGATTTCATCAGCATCATACAGAACGCGGACGAGCTGCTGGATATTTGTATGCCTCGAGCTATCCCGAGGCTATCGGAAACCACAGCAGCCTTCCCCGAGCTAAAGCCGCCGCTAATTACCGCATCCCCCCACGCTAGCATCACTATGCCAAGACTCAGCTCTTGAGAAAGATGTCTTATAATTCATATAAAAAAAAAATCTAAATACTGTAAAACACTGTAAATCCTTCATTCATTTATTTCACTTTTTGGGCTTAATTTGTTTCCATACTCGACTCTTTTGCTGCCAAGTCGATTTTGCTTGTAAGTGATATCTTACTCGCGCCAATAAAAATGGATTCGGTTCAGAATTGTAGGCGCACATTATTCCAGGCCGGGTTTCGCGCTCGAGGCTCACGTGCGGAGCTGAATACCTACCGGCGTAGTAGGAGAACGTGCGTTTAAGACGGTCGAAGACGAACCAGCGCTTCTTCCACGATTTAATCTTTCCGCCCATCTTAACCAGGTGGCCCTTGCACATCTTTTCTGTGAGGATGATGTGGTAGCAGGTCTCCACGTTGTGACCCGACGACTCCACGTGCGAGCGCAGGTCAAACTCCTCTTTGCGGATGGGAAGGTAGCGCGTCATGGGCCGAGCCTTTGACCAAAAACAAGAAATCAATAATAAAAGGGAAGGAAAATATATTTGTAACATTTCTTCAAACAGCAACCCGTGATCGATTCTACAGACACATCTGAAACAAACTCCTCGAAATCATTACCAGACACGGCGATTGATTTGTGGTCTTCATTTTGAATAAAAACAAATTCATCACGATGGAGCAGTCAACCTTTACATCTCTTTTTTTTTTTTTTTTTTTTTTTTTTTTACGAATCGCTTATTTGCATCGCACGGCTCAGCTTGGGTCCCTGCACTATAAAAAGACACGAAGACCTTATTTGTGCATAAAATCACATTTCTAAGGACACTGACTACAAACGCCACATCTTCAAAGCTGCCTTCCCCCTGGGTGTCAAACTCCTCGCTCCCCAGCAGAACAGAGATATAAAGTCCCCATCACAGTCACACAGAGCTCTGGCATGGAAGCTGTAATGCTGTGAAACAGTTAGATGCGATTTCCATAACCTGTTTTTATGACCTTCACTGTTAGGATTGGAAAAGTGTAGGAATTCAAAGAACTCAAAATTGTACATAAAACTCGGCTGATGGAAGTGTAAATGCACATGAACTGAAAAACAATGCGATGTCAACGTGGTCATACAAGAACTTCTATATATATGACCATGTTGCCATCGGTTTTCAGTTCACACGCATTTACATTTATATCAGCCGAGTTTTTAAAAAATAACATTTCACTGCATTACACATTTCAAGTTATATTCTGTATATCACTAATATATATATATATATATATATATATATATATATATATATATATATATATATATATATATATATATATATATATATACATACACACACACACACACACACACACACACACACACACACACACACACACACACACACACACACACACACACACTATATTTGTAGCTTTTTTCTTGTCATAAACAACTGAATATATATTAGTTTGTATTAAATTAAAGAGAATTCCAGCCAATAAAATCTCAATACTCACTATATAAAGTGCCGATCAAGAACATCGAGTTCATTAAAAGAAACTCTGATAAGTAATCAAGCGGTGCTACTTTAATTTACTGTGAAATAATAAATGAACAACAAAATGATCAAATGAAAAGATGCACTTTAGGGTTTAGGACAAAGCCGAACTCAAACTATCGATTGTACTGTTCAGCATAATGCTTGATAATCACGTGTGTTGCGCTTTCGAAACATTCGGAATACTCCCGATTTAGAGATGACTTATGTGGACATTTGGATTTAGAAGTCAAATTAATTTCGGTCGAACTGTTTTATCATCATAACTCTGTAAACCCGCATGCCGACTCTCTGTGTAACTCTGCAAACCGACCTCAAATTTG
>JBCEWE010000460.1:470000-582500 GCA_039877035.1 Silurus lanzhouensis
GACAGTCTAGAGAAACCTGAATCGCTCAATAGCTGATGGTAATACAGGTTCTGAAATCAATACTCATTCTGTGATTTTTGTTCAGGTATCCTGACTGTACCTGATACATTTGCGTGTGCTTATGGATATGGGGGGCCTGTAAGAGCGATGTCCTGTGCAAACATGTGTTGCTTGATGGACGGGTCATTAGAGCTGCAGATGTTGCTGAATTGGGAAAAGAGAACAAGGGAAGCATGTATCTCTGGGGTGTGCCGGTGCTGAGTTATAGTGTCTGACATGTATTTGCCAAGCTGACTGTCTGTCAGGAAACCTGTGATCCATTGGCAGATGGAGTTTGGCAGATCGAGTCAGCTTCATGTCCAGCAGCGCTGCAATGATCGTGCTGAAGGCTGAGCCCAAGTCAAGAAATAAGATCTTTACGTGTTCTAAAAATGTTGAGATGCAGCTGAATGAAACGTAGGCTCGTTTTTTAATCCACCGCCGACCGACCAATTGGTTCTGACGGCGAACGTCTGGCTAAAGTAAAAAAAAAAAACTAAAAAAAAAAAAAACGTCTGGCTTAAGTAAAAAAAATACAAAACAAAAACACATGGTAGGAAACTGTTTGGCTTCTGTTGTAAGTGGTTTTCAAGTAAGCGAACTAATAATGCTAGCTAGCGCCACTTATGTACAAGCAGTGCAAAATTCCACATGCCCTTAGGATAAAATTAAGAACGAATTTAACCAACAAGACAATTAGAGTGTTTGCTTTCACAGATATTTCGTCATTATCACACATAATAAAATGCTAAGATATTAATAGTACCCAAAAAAAAAAAAGAGGAAAAAGATCATTAAAAAGTTTTTACCTTCCCTCAAGGGAGTCATGGCCAAAACTTTGGGCTTTTTATTTCAGATTACTTTTAAACCGTTTTTCTGATTTTCTCGAGTCCGTTAGTTGCTTTGCTGCAATAAACGTTGCACAGGGATTTCTTTTTTTTTGTCTGTACATACATTGTAAAATAGGGATACACGGTTATTTCCATTTAGAAAAAAATCGGAAAACACTTATGTATTGTGCTTTATACATCCACCACATTGAGGTTAAAAGCTATATAATGTATTTGTAAGGCATGTTGGGAATAACGTCAAGCATTGACTGGTGATAGAATACTGTAAAGGTTGTCAAATACAGATTTTTTTTTTTTTTTTTACAAAAGATGTCAAAATCTTATGTCAAGAACAATAAAAGCTGATTTTTGGGTTTATTTCCTTCTATGTATGAGTTACTGTACAAAATGCACCACACATATCGAGTGTAACAGCCTGCAGAAAGGCTAATTGTTTTTTAACTGCATGACTAGAGATAAAAAAATAAAAAAATTAATCAAACAAAAGCAGAAGTATGATAAATGAGCTCCAGAGACTGGATGTAAAACAGGGACATCAGCTGCACAGATTTCTGTTAGTGGAAAGCCTCTGGCATTTTTCTAACCTGGACATGTTATCGGGCGAGCAGGCGGAGTTGTTGCTGGTGGAGACACTGGTGTCGATGCTGTCCGAGCTCTCCAAACTGAGCGTGTCGTAGTTGTCCTCTCCAGCAGAGGGTGCTGTGTGGTGCAGTATGGAGTGATGGACCAGTGGAGGAGTGGGAAAGCCGCTTAGATGCGTGTGGGAGCCATGCAGCGCCTCCCACTGGCATTGAGCTTCGGCTGCAGCCTTCTGCTTCAGCTCGGCCAGACGCCGCCGCTGCTCCTCGATCACCTGCTGACCTGCGGAGAGAGAGTGAGAACGTAAATGCAGGAATGTAAACAGAAGCAGAATGGACAGATGGACAAATTAGGTGTGAGATGGTATGGAAAAACAGAGTGTATAATTAGTATTTTTTGTACATCACCACATCTGGTGCACTGCTGCATTTAAAAAAGGTGATGACCTATAATACTGTGGCATCACAAATCATTTCTCATTGATATTAAATTATTTCGATAAGTAACATTTTTGATCAGTAAGATTGATATGTAATTATTAATGAACATTCCAAAATTAAATTTTGCCACTTTACAAATACAGTTTGACATGTAAAACATTCTTGAATATTTTAGGAGCCACACTGCATTTATTTTTGTGCATAAAAATAACATTGCATATTTGTTTCTCATCAGAAACCGTCACACACCTAATACCGTATTTCACATAATTCCATGCCAAGCCTAAATAAAACAAAAAAATTTAATAAAAATAATTAATAAAAAAGAAAATGTATAAACCCATGTATCCATGTAGGATAACACGCTATAACCAAGCTGACCAATCATGCCCTCTCAGGTACAGCACAGAGACCTCTACTCATTTAAAAAAAAATGAAAAAAAATAATTAATAAATAAATAAATTATACAAATAATGCCCAAGCAAATCTGGCCCCGTTTGAATGGCACTGCTTCGAGTCAAAGCGAAAAACACACCTCAACCATTTGGCTCCATGCTGAGAAAGAGAACAAAGTCCAGAAAAAAAACAGAAAGCACACTTGTAAATGAAATCATGCACCATTTGAAGTCGAGCCGCAACGATCAGAGAGAAAGCGAAGGATAAAGTGGTAATAAAGATGAGATGATGAGGACACGACCAAAACCCACTCCAGACTCAATGCGCTCTACCTGTGGGACTGTCCATTGTGGAGAACTCAGGCGATGATGGCAAGCAGTCTGGGTGAGAGTGGGGGGATAACGGAGGTGAACGAACAAAAGTGAAAGACACAACGTCACACTGGTTGTGAAAAAAAATAATGAAAAAAAGAAAACGGGAGGAGGAGTTGAGAGGAAAGTGTGGACGGGATGGGGAGGAGTAAACAAGCACTGGTACGTTTCATGTTAAAAAAAAAAGATTCAGATAATTAGATCATCACTTTGATCAGTTTGTTTCTTTCGAGTTTAATTAATCAATTCAGGCTTTTATCCAGTTTTATTGTATCATTTTAAAGGTGTATAATGTCCTATGTAATATAAATGTACTGTATTTTTAAAACAAATACTGGCTGCATTAGGAATCCAAATTGAATCAATTAATTCAGATTTTTTATTTTCAGATTTCTTTCCTTACATTTCAAAACTGTATGATGAATATACTGTATTATGGAAACACATTCTGGCTGAATTAGTAATTGAACTGAACTCAAATATGGAATTGAAATTTTTTCGAACATTTTCTTGACTGAAATCAAAAGACGTTAAAATCCATCTAATCCCAGATTTTCCAAAGCTTTCTGATTTTTATTGTTTTAAACATATTTAAAAATATTTGTTCATTTTGAACGAGTCTTTATTGTGACTCAGAAGAACGAGCAGTGTCAAAAAGCGATTTGTTTATTTTCTAATGGAAATTAACAAAGCATTGCATTCGTTTACCTCTGAACTCTCGACTTGTCCAAGTCGTTCCTTCTTTTATTACGTGACTCCCATATACGCTATGCAGTGCATTACACAGGAAACAGAATTTAGTAGTTCATCTCATAAGTCCTCCGTTCCGAGTCGTTCGTTGTTTTTTCATGGGATTTCCATAGCAGCTACACAATGCAAGAGATTTTTTTGGGTCCAAATCTTGACATTTTATGGGACTCATGTGGCAAAAGAACGAACGACAAAGAGCAGAAGATATAAGATTTGAGCCACTCATTCTGTTTGTCTTAAGCTGCATTGTAATATTTTTTATTATTGGAAATAAGGTCAAAGATCCTGTATGTAGACAAGATAAACATAGATATATATATATATAGATAGATATATAGATAGATAGATATTTTTTTTTTATTTTTTTTTATTTTTTTTATTTTTTTATTTTGATGAACGAGATAAAAAAAAACAAGTCACTAAAAGGGTCCGATCTTCTACTCACTACTTAAAAGTAATTAAGGTCAAATAATAGGAACGTAACTAATCCACATTATTTGGTTTTATACTGTAGGAACACCAATCTTTTCTTTTACAATATTTCCTGTTGCTCCTGCATTCTCTGTAATATACATAGTCCAAAGTCGATGCTTCATAAATAAATAAAAGGTTTAGGATTGCTGCTACTTTGGCTCAAACAACTTTGTGTGTGTGATTAGAGCTTATAAAATTGTGGTGTGAATACCTTTCTGTTGCAGTGCCAGCTGCCTCTTCATCTCAATGTCCTGTAAAGTGGCTGCAAGGTTGCGGGGGAGACTTCCAGTGCTGTTGGTTACAATTATGGGACTCTGGGCAAGTGAAAAGACAATCATTGACAATTCGAGTTAAACCAAAGTAGTGTGTTATATCTCAATAGTACTACACAGCATAGAAATGTGTGTATGTGTGTGTGTGTGTGTGTGTGTGTGTGTGTGTGTGTGTGTGTGTGTGTGTGTTTTACCCTGGAGGGAGTGTTGCGGCCGAGTGTTGCTGTGGTGTAAGGGGGGGAAAGTCCAGCACTCACTTTTGGCTTCTGTGAGGATTGACTGGCATCGCTGTCTAGCCTGGAGCGAAACACCTACAGAAAAGACAAACTGGACCATTAACACACAAAACATCCCACGCATTGGCTTTAGGAAATAGTTTATCATGTTTTGGGTTTTTTCAGTACATAAATGTGCAGACAAAAATTTGTTCTGGAACTACAGACTCAAATGTGTGTTTCATTTGCTGTGTCTCAATTTTAATGGAATTTCGATGATTTATCAGGCCAATGCCATAATAAAAAAGGGGATAAATTGCTTTTTAAGATTACTACTCGTAGAAAACCAGCACCTGGAGACTGTGTGAGGATAATCGCACTTTGTTAGCCAGGTGTGAGACATCTCTCAGCAGACTGGCTGTTTTTATAACAATGTACCCCGACCAGGCATAACATTATGGCATTATAACATTAAGACAGGTGAAGTGATTAACACTGATTATCTCTTCATCATTGCACCTGTTAGTGGGTTGGATATATTAGGCAGCAAGTAAACATTTTGTCCTTAAAGTTGATGTGGTAGAAGCAGGAAAAATGGGCGAGTGTAAGGATTTGAGTTTGACAAGGGCCAAATTGTGATGTCTAGACGACTGGGTCGGAGTAACTTCAAAACCGCAGCTCTTGTGGGGTGTTTCCTGGTCTATAGTTGTCAGTATCTATCAAAAGTGGTCCAAGGAAGGAACAGTGGTAAACCGGCGACAGGGTCATGGGCGGCCAAGGCCCATTCATGCACGTGGGGAGCGAAGACTGGCCCGTGTCCAAGAAGTTAATTCTTGACGGGTCACGACTGTTTTGGCAAGAAAAAGGGGGAGGTGGTCATAATGTTATGCCAGATAGGTGTATGTTACAACTTTGCCAACGTGAGGAATATTTGCAAGATTATATCCTGAGAAATAAACATTTCCAAGTGTTTAAACACACACACACACACACACACACACACACACACACACACACACACACACACATCTATATATACATATACACATACATATATCTATCTATATATATATATTTATACACACATTCACACACACACACACACACACACACAGTATCTTGGCACCTGACTGTGTTGGCTAGAGTTTAGCCATAGTGACAGGTTTTGCCCTAAAAGTGCTATTTATGTTTTCTGTCTATGTTTATATGACCAGTGTGGGTCTACATTATTTTTAAAATGTTCTCTTAATTTTTAGATACAATTTTTATAATCAACATTATTATGTGAAACCAAAAATTTATATGCAAGATTCCAAATAAAACTGTTATATAGTATGTACAATTATACATAGTATCATTTAAATTCACAGTTAACTAAACAGGCACACACACACACACACAGCATATTCAAAATTCTAAACTACGTAATCTGAAGAGGAACAAAAAATTAATCTCATTATCAATAATAGTTTCTGGCTGTAATACAATAAAGATCAAGCTTTTATCCCACACCTCCCAATACTCCTAAATGAGCAGACTGCTTTACTAGACATTCCTTGCGACCTTTCCAGTTTGTTTACCAGCAGAGAAACGGCCATGAGCCACAAAGTCCAAACACGACCAAATAAAACCCAAACAATGTGACGACACTCATCAAAAACGTACAGCACAGACTTCACACTCAAAACTTCATGGAGCTACCATGCATTCAGAGACACCTACATGACACTAAGGACATGAAGATGTGAGAGCAAAGTGGGAAAGAAAACAAAAAGAGGGATAGCTGGGTCTTGATGGGACGAGTTACCTGCAGAGGCACGTGTGCTGAGTGAGCTTTAGACAGGAAAGATGGTGGGCACAGCTGGCTAAGCGCTCCAGCCACCATCACCTCCTGGTACCAGTGCTCTAAATCTAGCCTGTGGATCTGAGGCCTAAAAAGCTCCGTCTGCCACTTTACCCACATCAGAATGCACAGGAAGGTAGTGGGGTGAAATAGGCAAAAAAAAAAATTGAAATAAAATAATAAAGGAAAATGGAGGAAAAGTGGGGAAAAAAAGACGAACAGAGAATAGCGTTATTATGGAACTGAAATTCCGGTTTAATGAGAAGAGTGAACAGCTATTAATTCATTTGAAAGAAAAAGCTGTTTATGCAAATTTGAGTTTTCTACCAAACGGCTTCGGTGCAGCCGGGTGACAGAACACAAATGAGCTTAAATAAATAAATAAATACATAAACAAACCACCTAATTGTCTGCTAGATAGTGTGAAATGTTTGAACCTGTAAACAAACCACAAACCTAATCAGCGCACCACTGCGCCTTACATATAAACATCATGTTTACTCTTCACACCTCTAATCCCGTCCTGTGCACACGGTTTAATATTCCACTAATGAGAACTTCTGTACATGTTAACTACTGTAATTATTTGCATGCTTAGACCTCTCATTTAAACTGATCATGTAATAAAATTGCTCTTTAGATGGCAAGACAATTCAACAAGGACAGTGTATTGTAATACACAGTGGTGGAAGACGTACGCAAACCATGTACATAAGTGAAAGTTTAAAAGAAGCACTTTAACTGGAGTAATATTTTACAGAGTTTATCTCTAACTCGAGTAAAAGCACAAAGTAATTGCCTTTAAATGTACTCAAGTATCCGAAGTACTATTATATATTATGGCTATTATGTCCTATTATAATTTTTGTCACAAGCTTCTTAATTAACTCAGTTAATGTGAAAAGACTCTGTTACTCTCAGCACACCATCTATTCATAGAATGATATTAATGAGTCAAACACTGATATCTATAAAAACATCATGAGCTCAAAAGCTTCTTTTTAAGTACCGTCATTTCCTGAATATTAAGTGCACCCAAATATAAGCCGCACCCACTGAATTTGACAAAGATTTTTTATTTTGAACATAAATAAGCTGCACCTGTCTATAAGCCGCAGGTGTCTACACTGAAACTAATGTGTAAAACTAAAACTTTACACAGGCTTTAATGAAAGTCATTGTCTGTTACACGGCTTGTATCTAAACAGTAGCCTACCAAGAAAGTCATTGTTCACTGTCTTCCTCCTTCCTTTCACAACAATTTCTCTTTTTCTCAAGTTTTTCTTTTGGCATCGTCATGCATTTAAAAATCACCATCGGTGAAGCTTTTCTCCCGATGCCGTGCAGCTCAGAACACAGATGAAATGTGTTTTTTCATGCCCGGTTGTTTTCAGCGTGACGAATGATTCGCATTTCCTGTAGACAGTCCGAGTGAGCGGCAGGTCAAACGTCAGGAACCTCATCCATATTAATGATGTGGTGCGGCCCGATTCAGTGGGAGCGCATCTGATTTAATATAAAGAGTTTCATTGGTTCACCTAAACCAGTTCGCAATTTCATTGGTCTAATGTTATGGGGCTCAGTTTTTTATCTTGAAGTTTGTGAAACCGGAAAAACCCAGGAAAAATCCATAAATTAGCCGCTTCATTGTTTAAGCCGTGGGGTTCAAAGCGTGGGGAAAAAGAAGCGGCTTATAGTCCGGAAAATACGGTTTTAAAAAATGATTGTTAAGAGTTAGGAGTTTCTTCCATAAGTAATTGCTCTCAAAATGTTCTACTTGCTGTTTAACTGATTAAACTGTTTATCCTGCTGAATAGATACCACCAAGCGGCAATCAGAACAAGTTCAAAACAGAGTGCACGCTCTTCTCTGTTGTGGCACGAGGTGGTAGAATGAAATTCTCCTAGATGTCCGTACAGCTGAGTCAATAGCTATCTTTAAGCAATGGTTGAAAACCTACCTCTTCCTGAAACACCTAAATAAGCACTTTCCATATTTGCTATGTAAAAATCAAGAGTTATAGTGCGATTTATATCAAGTTTGTAATCTTGCGCACCAGTGTAGATCTATTTATTGCTAAAGACTCCAAGCACTTCTGTATGTCGCTCTGGACACGGGTGTCTGCTAAGTGCCGCAAATGTAAATGTACCCTGATTGGTGGTATAAAGGTTTTCATCCACTCATAAATCAAATAGAACAACCGATTTCTCAAAATGTAGCGCAGTATAAAGTAATTTGACTTTGGAATGTAGAGAAGTTAAAATATAGATATGCAAAAAAGCTACTTATGTACAGTAATAAACTACATTTACTACTTTACAGTCCACCACTGTTTACACTGGTAATCTGTCTTGCTGTAAGACACTTGCTTTAGCATACAGATAGCTTGATGCTGGACAAAGAACTTAATCTTCAGAGACTGTGATGAAGTGTTCCAAAGTGCCACATAAAGATCATGTGAGGAAAATCTTTTACCATTTTTTTGAAAGCAACTCGGTTTTTATACAGAATTGAAAAAAGGTAGCCATGATGAACAAAAGCTCTCATATTTCACATAGAGTTTAAGTCTGAGAATTTTAAATAAGCAGCAGCTTCATCCAATTTCTTCGTTATTATAAACCAAGATACTTGTTCTCACTTACAAGTGTCAATGACCGTAAAAGACCAGCTTCATTGTGTACCAAACTGCCTTAGATTTCTCACTATGATACGTTCTTCTTAGGAAAACATTACCACAGAATGGACTGTAACGATAGAAATGTATATAGTTTCTGTGGCAAAAACTAAATGTAATCAGGTACAAATTCCCAAATACAAGCTGCCATTCAGTTCCATTGAACTTATGTTATGTTATTGCTTCAGATGCTTTATTCAGAAATTGATGCAAGTTCCTATGATACAAATTCATCACTGTTTTGCACTCATGCCAATGCAATCACTGTCCATTCACAAGCCCTTAGCAATGCACCCAGGTGTGTTTTTTTTCAACCTGGAACCTGGAGGCACTGCTACCCATGTAAACTAAAGGAACGCCCTTTTTACATAGTTTCCTCATTAAATGTTGAATCTGTCATCAAGAATGACTAAACATGATAAAAGTGTTAATAAACCAAAAAATTGCTTATACCTCACGAAAGAGACGAGCAGACGTGAACAGATGAGGCAATGCAAGAGCAACAAAATGAATGCTTTTCTTTTCGGTTTGTAATAGCTACTGCATGTCAGTAATGAAACGAAATAAAGTTTGAGCATTTTATTGCACTTTTCTTTTCCACCGTGGTTCGCGTTTAGCGTTGGTATAAAACCTTCATGTTAACGGCAATGTATTTGACTGGGGTTAAAGAGGATGCGCTTAGAGTCGTTTGATTTAATACACAACAAAACAGGATTCACGGTTAGTGATGTCAGACAGATTAATGTACCAGAAAGGAAGGGCTAGAAGAGAAGTTATTTTCAAAGGTAAAAAGACACACCTCAAAACAGAGAGAAAGAGAGGAGCCATGGGGGGAAGGAAGACAGGAAAAGGCAGGCTTGGTGAGGGAGGGCTGATGCAATCGCACAGGAGAGGTGGGGGACAAATCCACCTTCGGCATCCCATAGATCTGGTTTAATTGGCCCACAGTAACATAGTCCTAAAACCCAGCATGGACACACAGATGCAAGCAGGTAAAGGAGAATAAACAGGAAATGAGTGAGACAGGTTAAAAATGTAAAAGACCGACAGAGAACAAAAATAATTGATATTTTATTAATCATTGATGAGCATGACAATCTGATGCAATTTGGTTTTTTAATAAAGCATCTTATATATTCAAAAAATCACTTAATTCATTTTAAACTGGGTAATGTAAGCCCAGTAAGTAAATGTGTAATATGCACGAGCTTAAGCACGATTATTGGTTGCGTATTAAAGCAAGCAGTGTACAGTAAGTGCGAGAGGAAAAAAATGAAAATGTCAGAGCACTAGGATACCTCACAGGGGGCAGATACAGCTGGGTCAAGTGTAAGTAGGTCATGCGAAGCAGAGTTGGCCAGCTGGGTATCACTCATATACATCCTATAGACATTCGCCTTCCTGCTGAACCCCTGCACAATCAACCACCAATGGATTTACACAGGACCAGAGGTCAGACATGATAGACATAAATGTACATAAAGTATTCTGGCCAGTTGATCCATACACACACCTCACAGCCCATGGTATGTGTCAATTAAAATTTGATCTTAACCACTAAGCTACAACCTCTATCTTATAGGGTTCATTTATACTGAAAAACCTATGCCATTTTCTACTAATAACTGGGGTATACCACTTCCATAAAAAGGAATGGGTGGGCTTACTTTCAACAAATAAATATGCACCTACTCAAAGACATGGCATTTGTCAGAGAAGTGAGTTTTTCTCATTATGGGCCCAAAATACACCACAAAATATACTAAATGACCAAAACTCTCACCTCTATATGCAAATCTTCCTCAAACTATTGCCACAAAGTTAGAAACACAACATTTCTATAATGAATTTTGCATGCTGCAGCATTGTAATTTTCCATCACTGACACCAAGAGGCCCAAACGTGCTGCAGCATGATAATGGCACAAAGTGCGAAGCATTAAGGGTGCCGAGGTTTGCCAAGGCTGGTGTAGAAGAACATGATTGGCCTGCACAGATCCCTAACCCCAACCACACTGAACACTTTTAAGATGATGTGGAAAGATTTAGGCCTGATTAGCCTATAACCCTGTTCCGAATCCAGTGGAAAGCCAGAAGAATACAGCAAAAAGGGGACTTATTGTTGAACTGTTGTTGATTTATTGACTGATCTCGGAAAGTTCAGGTGTGGAAATACATTTGACTTTATACTGTAGCATACATGAAATAAGAATAACATTTTAAAGTGTGACATTTTCTGGATTAAGCTTCAGGAACTGCACATCAGCTGCAGCAGAATTAAGCTACAGAACCCTATTGATGGGATTTTTATATAGAGACAGTCATTCATTATAAGCATCTATCTGAATTTTAGAGCTCTTTCCATTTTCTGTGCATTGTAATGACAACATCTGGCATGGAAAACTCCTGAGGAAAGAGGGATTTGCAGGGTCTTAATAACAAGACATTGTCTTAAAGTATAAAGTTCAAAAGGAAACGAAGTGGGGCTGCGAAGGAAAAGGCTGTTTATAGCTGATAAAAAAAAATACATGACAGGAAGTAACTTGTTTATTGGACGTTCCACAGCATCTGATGTAACCACAGATTAATAAACTGTATTATAATTATTTATTTAATAAAAATGATAATAATAAGAGGAATGAAACACTTCTGAACGCTTGGTCTAAATTTGCATATTCAATTTTTATTTAATATAGTAATATTTAATTAGGTTTAATTTACCCTTACCTCCTTTAAAGTGCTGGAGCCTTTAGGAAAAGTCCTGCCACCAGTCATGCTGAAGTATCGCTTCTCCAGTCCTGCCAGCCTCTCCTTCTCCTAGAACATCATGCATGTGTTAGCAAGAAGAAACACCCCCCCCCCCCCCCCCCCCCCCCCCTTGTACCAGATCATGAAAAATAGTTCAGGACTTCACCAGACACTATCAAGCATTAATGTTTTTGCAAATAGTGATAGAGACAGATCTTTCTCGTTCCCCTTATTCTATTAATAGTTGATTATTTTGTGAATTCACCATGTTGTAAAGAACATAAAATGTACTTCAGCCTTGAAGCAATAACACAATGCAGTGCATGGTCTTTATAAATCATTAAAATGCAGCCTACGCTTCAGCTATTCCTTCTGTACATTTCAATTACGGCCAATTGTGTAAAGTCTACAAAAAGTGACTGTGTAATCAGGACATTAATTAAAACAGTAACCAAAAGGCCAAGGGTGGCATGAGGCTACCACCACCATGCTTTTGGGAATTTTCTCAGGGTGATGAGCAATGTGAGTTTAAAGGTGGGGTTCGAAAAGTTTAAGTCTCATTGACCTTCATGGCATTTGGCAGACATCCTCGTCTAGAGGGACCTACAAAAGTGCTTTTGAAGACTTTATTAATAAATATATTCCGACCTTGGATCATTAGGTCGAAGATTAAAAACTATTTTGAGAGAAAGGATATTTAGAAAAGCAAGTTTTTTAAGAAGAGATCCTAATTTAAGTACTTCTGGTAAGTCATTTGATGTCATTTGAAGACTTCTAGAGTTCCAGTTTTATATGGTATCCAATCTACACTTGTCTACTAAACAGATTCTACTATATGAGCTGTGGATCTTCTAAACCTGGAAGGTGTTTTTGAAACAGGGTTGTGTCGCCATATTTTAATAACGGACTTAATTGTGGTCTGTAGGATAATCAAAAACGTTTTTTATAACCAAACCTTGCGTAATCATTTTTAAACCCTGTTTTAACAGCCCATTTGTCTCTATTTCGCAGTTTCTGGTGGCTTTCTGTTGTATTTACACCGAGATCAAGGGACACTTTAATTCCACACAGGTGAACTCCATTTATCTAATTACGTGACTTCTGATGACAACCGGTTGCACCAGAATGAGGAGTTGCACAGCAACAGGGGTGAATACTTACGCAATCACAACCTTTGCATTTTTTATTTGTAAATAATTTTATAAACTATATTGTTTTTTCCCCCCCCACTTCAATATTACGACCTATTTTAGTGAATACCTAGGCAAGGCACTGTAATTAGGGCTGTTAATATGCGTCTGTGTGTGTGCGCGCGTGCGTGTGCAAAAGTAATGGATGATGTATGAATGAAATATGAATGAGGGGCTGTGTGTATTAAAAGTGTGTAAGGTGCCATTGTTCGGTTTGGGAGGTTATGTCTCCTGCATTAGGCTTGTTAAGGTGATGCATGACCTACTGTACAATATACAGTGATTAGGCTGTGGTTTCAAATATACACTATGATACACTAGTACTACCTTACTATCATCATTCACTCATTGTGTACCTTCTGAAGAAGCTGCAGGGTCACACTCCTGTCCTTAGCCAGCTTTTCACACTCCTGGGCAGCCTGCAGACCCAGCTGATTGGCTTGCTTCTCCAGAGCTGAAACCTTTTCCTTCAAAAACACCAGACCCAATCATTTAGCACACATACACACACAAATCACAGTTCATTGTTCTTTGTCCTGTTCAATGTGAATCGACTTGTTAAACAATCAATCAGAGTTTATAATAGTTTCACTGATAACCCCAGGATTCTCTATTTTAACTTGTGTGAAGTGAAGACCCACACAACCACTAAAACCAGCAGTAAATACGGCGGTGCCCCTTTGTTTTTATTCACAGTTTTACTGACCATTTCAGAGCCAATTCCAAAGTGTCACATTTATCACCTTTTGAGAATCTGAATAAATGATTGTCTGATTGTAGTGTGAGGAGGCAAACGCAAAAGCAAAAATGTTATGATAAAAAATTCCAGGTAAAAATGGATCTACACCATATGGACAAACATTTGTGGAAATCTGAGCATCAAAATCAAAACTGTTCCTTTGACAAACTGTTGCTATACTCCACAGTCACACTCCAAAATCTATCAACTACCCTTCCCAGAATTGTGTAGGCTATTATAAGAGAAATAGGATGTTCAACAAGCGTGGTGTTCAACAAACGTTTTGCCATGTAACTTATATATGACATACACCAGGTGAGCTAAATAAATGGTCCACACTAATGGAATGTTGATAATAAGCTAATAATCTGGAGATGTGCTATTGTTGACTACTGACATAACTGTTATTAACCAGTTCTTATATTTGTTCTCAAGGTTGTACGTTTCAACAGCATTCAAAGTCTGGACACTGTTAACACCAATTTGTATAGCAGAAATACCACTAAAATATAGTTCAAACAGGAACTAAGCTACTCAAAAATATTTTCACACAATTGAATTGGAACCTGTTTGGATCAATTCCAAAAATCTAACCAGTTCATCTGCTCATTTCAGACAAATCCTACACTCATACGGTATGCTAACGAGAATCTCCGCACTTCCTTTAGGAGCATAGCGGTATTTTGGGATTTCCGCATGTGTGCAAGACCGAGGATTATGTCCTTATTATTTTCTGTTGCTGATTTCTAAGTTTCTTTGACTAACCTGTAACGCTGTTGCCAAGAAAAATAAAAAAGCACGAGTTTTGGAAACCTGTCTGTGCTTATATGATTTCTGTTGCAACTGGAGTTAGCGAGCTCTCCCTTCACCCAGACTCAACGCGTTACACGGCTTGTATCTAAACAGTAGCCGACCAAGAAAGTCATTGTTCACTGTCTTCCTTCTTCCTTTCACAACAATTTCTCTCAGGAGTTTATCTTTTATCATCGTTGTGCGTTTAAAAATCACCCAATGGAAGTTTTTCTCCCGATGCTGTGCAGCTCAGAACAAAGGTGAGGTGCGTTTTTTCGTTTCCGTTCGGAAATTTCATTAGTCTAATGTTATGGGGCTCAGTATTTTGTCTTGAAGTTTGTGAAACCGGGAAAAACCCAGAAAAAAATTAATAAATAAGCCGCTTCGTTGTTTAAGCCGCTGGGTTCAAAACAAAAAAAGTAGCGGCTTATAGTCCGAAAAATACGGTAATTCAAAATTCCATTCATGTTCATATGATACAAAATGGTTTAAATCATGTGCTAAAAATGCTATTAAAATGTATTTTTTAAAATCTTTTCATAAAATTTGTTTTTTATGTGACTAACGTGTTAAATATACAAAATTGATTTGTGCTGTGATAACAAAAATTTGTGGTTTTAGATTGCCTGTATGAGAGCTGATGGTAATTTTGACACATAGTGACATTTTCTCACCTGGAAATTTCTTGAACTTGCATAAAATGCATTGAGTTGACTTTTGCTTAGAATGAATGCAAACGTGAAAATCTGGCTGATGCCAGAGCAAAAGCACCCCGGGGAAATCTTAACAGCCGTATCTAATTGCACAACGAACCCATTAGACTTGCGTCCGTTTCTCTGGCATGTAAAGGTCTGACAACTTTCCTGAAACGTGTGAGAAAATCACGGCAAGCTAACACGGATTTTGACCTTGCTCGCTTTCTTATCAACATTTCTATGTTGTTTCGATTACATTCATTTTGGATTTCTTACAGTGGAAACATCATATGTCATAGGATTATGCTTTATATTTGTTCAGCATTGTTGCAGGTTCCAAATTAAGTTTGACAACTGGAATTTTTAACACGGCTATAGCTCAGTGTTTTGGAGCTCGCATTTATACTTCATATTATAAATAGAGATATCTTGAATAAAGGAAAAACATTACATAACATTTCTCATAGTGAAATTCGCATGTATCAACATTTTAGGTTTTCAAAATTCAAAAGGTCAAGGGTTCAAGTCCCATTATCACCACTCTTAGGCCCCTGTGCAAGGCCCTTAATCCGTTGTGCTTCTAGGGATTGATACATGTGACAAGTAAAATCTTTTTTTAAATCATCTACACAAGGAAAAAGGTCTAGAAATCGAAAGAAATAAGAAAAATCAATCTAATACACAAAAATATTAGCAACATTTAACTATATTCAATAAATGTTCATTTGCTAATATCTTTTTTCCCCCCAGTGTACGAGCATGACACTGAATGAAGAGCAGGATCGATATAGTGCATACCTTTCGCTTAGCCACACTGCTCTGATACTGTGCTTTCTCCTGAAGGAGCTGCTGGGAAATAGTCTCACGCTCCTCCTCCAGACTGCTCTCCTTCTCCAGCTGCTGGAATTCTAGGTCCTCAAACTGCTTTGTTTCAGCCTCCAGGGTTTCTGCTTCCTATATTGCGCAAAAACACATCAACCTCAGCGTCAGAGAGCAGGATCAGGCAGGTAGCACCAGTCATGCTCCTCGGCGGGAAAACACAGGAGCAACGGTACGGTAATGCACTGCCTGAGCGCAGCTGCTGCATACAAAGCGAGACACACTGCTGGGCTTTGGCTTCACAATCATAAAATTCTTTGAATATTATGTGAAAATTCGACCATCTGCTGGAGCAAAGTGGGCGATGTGGTTCATAGATGCTATGAAGGGAAGGTGTGTGATTGAGTTTTCTCAGAGGGTCCTAGGAAAAACTAAATGCTCTTTCTGGGTAGACGAACTTCAGATTTCAAAGAAGATCCATGCCAATATTCCACTACAATGTGGCGAAAATATGGTTTTTGCTGATATTCTGAAACAGAGGATCACTGGCTCCCCTTCACTTTACTATAATCAAACTCTTTTTGACAGGGGCAAGCCTGAGGGCTGAGAGCTTGACTCAGTGTTTATTTCTCCAAGCAGCCTGCAGGGCTGTTCTTTTAGTAAAAGAGTCAAGCATCTCCAAAATAGCCTGGTCCACAATGAACTACCAACAGAAGGTAATACTCCAAAATATGAGTGTAGTGACTACCAACAGTAGGAATGTGCATCTCCATAGGCCAATCCGATTCACATCTCAATGCACAGCCAACGATACCACATTAAGATAGAGTATCTCACAAAAGTGAGTACACCCCTCACATTTCAGCAACCATTTTAGCATAGCAAGGGACAATACTATAGAAATTAAACTTGGGTATATTTTAGAGTAGTCAATGTGCAGCTTGTACAGCAGTACAGATTTACTTTCCTCTGAAAATAACTCATCATACAGCCATTATTGTCAAAATAGATGGCAACAAAAGACAGCCAAATAAAACAGCCTTTGCAATGGCACTCCTTTTTCCACTGATCATCCTTGAGATGAGAGTTTCTACAACTTGATTAGGGTCCACCTGTGGTAGGGTCACTTGATTGGACATGATTTGGAAAGACACACGCCTGTCTATATAAGGTCCCACAGTTACCAGTGCATGTCAGAGCACAAACCAAGCCATGAAGTCCAAGGAATTATCTGTAGACCGCCAAGTCAGGATTGTATCGAGGCACAGATCTGGGGAAAGGTACAAAAGATTTCTGCAGCATTGAAGGTCCCAATGAGGTGGCCTCCATCATCCGTAAATGGACTCTTTCTATGGCGAAGCCGTCCAGCCAACTGAGCAATAGGGGGAGAGGTGACTTAGTCAGGGTGGTGACCCAATGGTCACTCTGACACAGCTCCAGCATTTCTCTGTGGAGAGCCTTCCAGAATAACAACCATCTCTGCAGCAGAAGATACTGCTCAGTAAAAGGCAAAGATTGAACTCTTTGGCCTAAATACCAAGTGTCATGTCTGGAGGAAACCAGGCACCGCTCATCACCTAGCCAATACCATCCTTACAGTAAAGCATGGTGGTGGCAGCATCATGCTGTGCTGGGAAGGTTTTTTTTTTAGCAGCATACTGGGGCGTACTGGGGCGCCGAACCCAATAGAACATCTCTGGAGATCTGAAAATGGTTGTGCACTGACACATCCAACCTGATGGATCTTGAGAGGTACTGCAAAGATGAGTGGAAGAAACCGCCCGTAAATAGATGAGCCAAGCTTGTAGAATCTCAAAAATACTCAAAAAGACTTGAGGCTGTAATAGTTGCCAGAGGTGCTATAACAAAGTATTGAGCAAAGTGCCCTCCACAATTATTGGCACCCCTGTTTAAGATGTGGTCGTGGACTTCAAAAAATTCTCCTTTTTTTTTTAAACAACATAGAACCCAAATGCAAAAAAAGAGAAAAATCCAACCTTTTATTTAAGTACATTACTTTGGTGGTAAAAAAAAATCACACATTTAGAAAAAAAAAAAAAACTTGAAATCATGTGTGCCACAATTATTGGCACCCCTGATGTTAATACTTTGTACAACCTCCTTTTGCCAACAAGACAGCACTTAATCTCCTCCTATAACATTTCACAAGATTGGAGAACACAGAGAGAGGGATTTTTGACCATTCTTCTTTGCACAATCTTTCTAGATCATCCAGTGTCCTGGGTCCTCTCTTATGCACTCTTCTCTTTAGCTCGCCCCACAGGTTTTCGATTGGGTTGAGGTCTGGGGACTGAGATGGCCATGGGAGGACCTTGAGTTTGTGACTGCTGAACCACTTTTGTGTAGATTTTGCCACATGTTTTGGATCATTATCCTGCTGAAAGACCCAATGACGACCCATCTTCAGCTTTCTGGCAGAGGCCATCAGGTTTTTATTTAAAATATCCTGGTACTTCAAAGCGTTCATAATGCCATGCACCCTAACAAGGTTCCCAGGGCCTTTGGAAGAGAAACAGGCCCACAGCATCACAGATCCTCCACCATACTTCACGGTGGGCATGAGGTGCTTTTCGGCATACTCATCTTTTGTTTTACGCCAGACCCACTTAGAGTGTTTGTTGCCAAAAAGCTCAATCTTAGTCTCATCTGACCAAAGCACACGATCCCAGTTGAAGTCCCAGTACCGCTTAGCAAACTCCAGACGTTTACGTCTGTGAGTGTTAGTGAGAAAAGGCTTTTTCCTTGCATGCCTCCCAAACAGCTTGTTGGCATGTAGAGAGCGTCTGATGGTTGTTTTGGAGACTCTGTGACCCCAAGATGCCACTCTTTGATGCAATTCTGTGACGGTGAGCTTGGGAAATTTTTTTACTTCTCTTACCATCCTCCTCACTGTGCGTTGTGGCAAGATAAACTTGGGACCTCTTCCAGCCTTGTTTGTCACTGTTCCAGTTGTTTTAAACTTCTTAATGATTCCTCTGACTGTAGATACCGGCAAGTTAAGGCGAGTGGCTATTTTCTTGTAGCCATTGCCTGACTTATGAAGGTCGACACACATCTGCCTTACTTGAATGGTGTGTTCTCTTGTCTTTGCCATGTTGACAAATGGGTAAGAGAATTAGGCCTCTGTGTCACGTCATATTTATACCCCAGGGAAACAGGAAATCATGAATTACTAATTAAAAGTCCCTAGATACCCTGACCAACCTTAGCAACTACAGAAAAATATATAAAAAAAAAAAAACAATAAAATTTTTCAGAGGAATTGTTAGGGGTGCCAATAATTGTGGGACACATGATTTCAAGTTTTTTTTTTTTTTTCTAAATGTATGATTTTTTTTTACCACCAAAGTTATGTACTTAAATGAAAGGTTGGATTTTTCTCTTTTTTTGCATTTGGGTTCTATGTTGTTTTAAAAAAAAAGGAGAATTTTTAGAAGTCCACGACCACATCTTAAACAGGGGTGCCAATAATTGTGGAGGGCACTGTATTTGCAAAGATTTCAAAACACACATCTTTCATGCTGTCATTACGGGGTGTTGTTTATAGAATTTTAAGGAAAATAACAGTTTAACACCATTCTGAAATAATGCTGTAACATAACAAAATATGGAAAAAGAAGTGAAGCGCTGTGAATACTTTCCGGATGCACTGTAGAAGTATAGCACATCTACTAATAATAATATACAAATCGTTTTTTTACTGATGCAAATATGTTAAAAGCGATGCATCGCTAAACAAATGGCAATTTATATCCTATGCACACTTTATTACTCAATGCATCACATCATTGGCTGTGAATCGGTGAACGGATCCATCCCTAACCTACAGTGAAGACAAAATGATCACATCTTTTGATCCCAGTACTGAAAAAAAAAGCATGTGAAAGCCAGAAAATGATGGAGACCATCAGAATTAAGCACTACATTAATACATTAGTAGAATGTTAGAGGTTAAAAAGTGGCACAGGACAAAATAAATGGATGCACACAGGAGACCCCTGACCAGAGAAACAGTAAAACCACACACACATGCACAGCTATAAAGAACAGAGCAGACTTTCTTACCCAGAACTCCCCACATCGCATTTTGACACACAGTTTTCTGTATATTTACACATGTATGCAAAATGAGGTAAATATATATAAAATTAAAAAAAAAAAAAAGGCTACCAGCCGAAAGTAAAGGAATAGTTTTACAAATAAATAAAATACAATTCAAGTCAATAATGTGTGTTTTGTAAAACTATGCCTTGCTTTCTTTATTCAGAACCAGAAAACAAGCTTAATATCGGTTTTGCATAAACACCATGCATATCTACGTTCTGCTGGACCAAAGTGAGTGATGTGGTTTGTGTATGTGTGTGCTATGATTGGAAAATGGTGTGTTGGATTTCGCTCAGAGTTTTCTGATGGTCCTGGTGTGAGACCAGCAAGACAAGACTGACCCTTTTGACTTGCTCCTGTAACTGCTCCCTTAGTGACTCGGGGCAGTTATGCAGCTGGCTCTTCAGCTCATTGTAGCCGTCCTGAAGCCTCTCCAAGGCTTCCCGCTGGCTGTCGACTTTCGCCCTGTCCTAGAAAGAGAACACACACCATCCATGGGAAGAGAATAAAAGAAAGAGAGGGGGGAGCAAAAGAGAGAGAGAGAGAGAGAGAGAGAGAGGGAGAGAAAACACACTGCTCAAATCCACGCCATGCACAGGCATTTGAGTTTAAAGGACACAAAAGACCGGGTTTGGCCGAAGAACAGAGAGATTTATTATGGCACCCTATGCTTACTTAGTTATTCCAAATGTGTAGTACATGTGCTGTGGAATACATCGATCAGGCATAACATTATGACCACCTGCCTAGATGGTGTTCTTTTTCCTGCCAAAACAGTGATGACCAATGGAGCATAATGGAGAACAACAGCATTTACTTCTTCAGCAATTTGAGCTACAGGCGCTCGTCTGTTGGACCGGACCAGCCTTCGCTCCCCACATGCATCAATGAGCCTTGACCGCTCATGACCCTGGTTCACCACTGTTCCTTCCTTGGACAATTTTTGATAGATACTGACCACTGCAGACCGGGAAACACAAAAGCTGCAGTTTTGAAGATGCTCTAAACCCAGCCATCTAGACATCACAATTTAGCCCTTATCAAACTCAAATCCTTACACTCACCCATTTGTCTTGTTTTTAGCACATCAACTTTGAGGACAAAATGTTCACCTGCTGCCTAATATATCCAACCCACTAACAGGTGCATGATGAAGAGATAATCGGTGTTACTCACTTCACATGTTATAATGTTATGCCTGTTCGGTGTATACTTCCTATTTATCCCTTTCAATTGGGCAGAGCAGTTTCTGTTCTCTTGCATGAATATGGTGGAACAGTGTGTTTCTTGCTAAACCATCTGCCTTTCTCATGGTTAGCGTTTCCTTTCTTTCATATCAGAAAGAAAGATATTTAAAAGCAGTAACTGAAGTTAGTTTGAAATCATTCCGTCACAATGAACGAAACAATCACCCACGTGTTTCCAGACTTCCGAAGCTTTTCAGGCCGCATTATAGCATATAGTCTTAGTTTGAGTTCACGTTTGAGATCCTTTAATAAAAACCCAAAAAATAATTCATATTCTAGGCTTATAGTCCAATAAATCTAGTAAGTTACAGTTCATTATTTACCTCCTGAAGAACAGTTATTTGACACTCAATTATAAGCGACTGCAAAATAGCAACATTTTACAAGTGTCCTAGTTTAATTATTTTCTTTTTACATGTACAAGGATCAGGCATCGAAGAAGCACAAGATGCATGCAAAAACTATAGGAACATTTTTAAATAATAAGTCTGACTTAAATCCCAAAAATTCTCCTCTTCAAATCTATAAATCGAAAAACAAAACTGCTGGTGAGTCACCTATTATTATTCAGCAATTTCACTAAAAAAATAATAAGAAACACTATATGGACAAAGGCTTACCCATTCCACATTTAGTCCCATTTGCTATTATAATAAACTTTCTTTCGGCTTCTCCCGTTAGGGGTCGCCACAGCGGATCCTCCGCATGTTTGATTTGGCACGTTTTTACGCTGGATGCCCTTCCTAACGCAACCCTCCCTATTTATCCGAGCTTGGGAACGGCACTAAGAGTGGCTGGGGTCGGTTCCCTAATCGGGGATCGAACCAGGGCCACAGCGGTGAGAGCGCCGCATCCTAACCACTAGACCAACAGGGAACCTCCCATTTGCTATTATAATAACCTCCATTATTTTGGGAAGATGTTACACTAGATTTTGGAGTGCGACTGTAGAGATGTGTTCATTCAACCACATGTATGTTGTTTAAATTTAGGTACTTATGTAGGTGAGGTGAGGAGGCCTGGGGTGCAGTCAGCAGTTAAAATTATCCCAAAGGTGTTCAATAGGGTTAGAGTTCTAGAGCAGGACACTCAATACCTTCCACTCAAACCCATGTAAAGCATGTCTTTATGCTTGCTTTGTGCACGGGGGCATTGCCATGCTGGAACAGGATTGGGTGAAGAGAAATATGTAATGCTAGCACATCCAAGGAAATCCTTTGCATTTCCATTGTGTGGCTCCAACATTAAATGTGATAACAGCTTAGGAGAAAAAATACATATGGCTGTAAGTCAGGTGTCCCAGTACTTTTGTCCATATAGTGTGCTATTATTTTTATTGATTTAAAGACATGGGTAAAGACATTTATTTGTTTGTGAATCCATTTGAATAAAATTGCATTTTTATGTATGTATTTGGATTTTTAACCCCCCAAAATCCTTCCAGTTCTTTACCTAACACATGAAGATGATGAAAGCTAAACTATACAGCCTTCATGTGAATTCAGCAAAAAAAAAAAAAAAAAAAAAAAAAAAAAAAAACATTTTCCCCATTTTCTTTTTCATTTTTATTTTATTGTTCATTTCAACTAAAGTATCATGTTTTGTTCAAACAGCTAAGATGGAAGGCACCAACTTTTTGCATGAGATGTGCAAAATAATTGAGAATGTGATCTTTTGGAAAGCTTTCACTCAGCAGTTTAGAGCATTCAAAATTCCCATCACCTCTCCAACAGCTTCACCACATAGTCAAACCATACACACACACACACACACACACACACACACACACACACACACACACACACACACACACACACACACACACACACACACACACACACACATACATATACCCTCTACACACACATAAAACATAAAGAAATTCCCAAATACAAAGTTTTCCTGTAAAAGCTCCCAAGCTGCTTTTCAATTCTGCGTAAAAGCCATAAGAGACGCAGAGGCACAAAGATACGTAGAAACAGAGCGGACGGATGCACCAAGAAGATTAGAGGTTAATGGAGTTCGGTTAGTGAAGCCAAGTAGATGACCTGAAGAAAAAAACAAATCGATATAGATGTATTTTTTTAAATAAAATGTCATTTTATTTAAGCAAAGGCTTTAAAAATGATTTCATCAAATGTGAAAATAATTCCTTGTGAATAAACAGCATTCCTTCATATTTTTTTTTTTTACTCTTGGATGACCAGGAGTGGCACATCTGGAGACTAAAATGCTTTTAAGGTTAAAAAAAAAAACCGAGAGAGAAGTGTCCGGAGAGACGTTTCCGCATCTCGCTCTCTGTCTCTCACACACAAACACACACACAAAGATATACATAGACATGCACCCACACATGCACATCCACACCTGCATAGACACCTGCATTCACAGTGTTCCAGAGAAAGTGTGGTCACATGACCCCAAACTATTAACCAATCAAAAGGCAACTATATACAAGAATTTCTTTCTGCACCATTTTGTCCTTCAAGAAAGACTACATGTTGGTGCAGTGTGCATTTTGTGTGTGTGTGTGTGTGTGTGTGTGTGTTTTTAGGTAAGAAAAAGTTCTACCTTGTCCTTTTCCCTCTGGATGGCGCTCTCCAGTTCGCTGACTTTGTGCTGCAGCTGTGTGATGATGTCACTCTCGGTCTCGATCTGGCTCAACTCCGCCTGCCTCTCACCCTGTAGCAACGCCCTTTCCATCTCCGCCTAGACACACACACGCGCACACACACACACACACACACACACACACACACACACACCTCAGCTGTGGTTCAAATTCCTCCTCTTCATCTCTTATCTCGAGGTAAGGATTTCCTTTGTGTATATAAATCTCATTTATCAGACTATTCATGTGTGTTTGTGTGTGTTTGTGTGAGTGTTGTCAAGGGTGCTGTCAAGGATATTCGCATGCATGTTTTTGAGTGTTTTTGAAACCTCTGCGTCACCCCCCCACCTCCTGCTTGTTCTCCTGGAGCTGCTGTTCCAGCTCCGTGAGCCGAGCCTTCAGCTCGTCGACCCTCGCCAGCACTCGCACCCGTTCCTCCTCCAGATAACTTAGTTCCAGTCTCATCCCGTTTCCTGACATCCCCTCCATCTACACACACACACACACACACACACACACACACACACACACACACACACACACACACACACACACACACACACACACACACACACACACACACACAGGTCAACAGAACACTTTAATATATACTATTTATCTAGACTTTCTAGCCACATGTGGTTCTTTGCCAAAGTTGGAGGCACACAATGGTATAGGAGGTTTTCGGTAATGTAATTTTATTCAAACAAAAGCTTATAAAATAATTTCATAAAATGTTACAATAATTCCTTGTGAATAAACAAGCTTTCCTTCAGTTTTTTTTTAACTCTTGGATGACCAGGAGTGACACATCTGGAGACTAATATGCTTCGAAAGTTACAAAAAAAGAGAGAGAGAGAAGACGCTCTCCGTCTCGAACAAACACACACATACATAGACATGCACCCACACATGCACATCCACACCTACAGACACAGTGTTCCAGAGAAACAGTGTGTTCAAATGACCCCAAACTATTAACCAATTAAATTACAACTATGTACTAGAATTCTTTTCTCCAGTATTTTGTCCTTCAAGAAAAATTATGTTTGTGTTACCACAAAGTTAGCTAGCATTAAAGCTAGCATTAAATTTCCATTCACTTGAACTACGAAACCCAAATCTGTTCCAACATGACAATGCCCCTGTGCACAAAGCCAGCTCCATGAGGATATGCTTTACATGGGTTGGAGTGAAAGATCTCAAGTGGCCTTCTATAGAGCTCTTTAGGATGTTAAGGGTCACTAACACTCTTGCGGTTGAATTTTTTCCAATAAGTTCAAATAATTTGTGCATTATATTATACATTTATTTTTGAGTCAAACTCTTACATTTAATCAGTCAATTAGAATAATATGACTTTTACCAAACAAATAAAATCAGAATCAATAAAATGCAGAGAAAACAGACGCTGCACCTGAAGCGGCATTTAGATGTATTTACACACCGTTTGATGAAGCTGAAGTGGGTCATGTAATATTTTTATATTGAAAACATAAAACGTTGAATACTGATATTTAAGGTCATAAAAAAAAAATAATAATAATAAAAAAAAATAAATAAATAAATTCAGATTCATCACAATCACATCTTTGTTGGTGAAATAGAGCAAAACCAGGCATTGTGGTGCCTAAAACGTAAGTAAATATTAACTTCTTGAACTGTTGTATAAAATCAATATCACATTTGTAATTGTGCTGATTCTTGGTGGAAAAAACAGCACTTTTTTCATGTGATATTGATTAACTATAAGAAATGATCTAAATGTACACATTTTCTGCCCACATACCTTGACTTTTGTGTTTGTTCTAAATGCATTTTCATAGAGTAAATCATGCAGTGCACTCTAAATGCGCACACTCCGAAGTCTAACCTACTGGTCTTCATCGCGTAATTTATGCGTGCACTCTGTAGGTGTGTTTCGTTTGGGTTTCGCGATATACTCCGAAATGTCAAATCGCACATCGTTAAAACCAGTGGTGGGCGGGCAGGGCCAGCAAGGCCTTCTCTGCTCGGCCTAAACACGATCAGAAGCACTGACCTACATTTACAACCTAAATAATATTTGTTAGGTGCACAGTTGTGGTTGTAGTGTAGAGGTTTGGAGTCTTAACTGGGTTTCTTGCTTTAGTAAAATGGTATTCACCCTCCATATGTGAAATGCCTCTCTCTCTCTCTCTCTGTAATGCCACGTGTTGTTGTATTGCGTTTTTGTATAGTACTGATGGTTTCTATAATTGCGACATGATAGTGGTGGTATTAAGAGGTGTATTAAGTACGTCACCACTAATGACCCAGGTACCAATTGCACGGCCCACAGCTGGTTGAAACAACAATTACGATGTTATCAAACACGATACATTCATTTCACACTGTCATCGTTAATTCTTTTTCTTCGGATAGCGTACATTTGTACTTCATCTACCCCCAAAACCATGCACTCTGACCTCCACATCTGCCTCTTTCGAACCAACCACCTTTATGTCTTCCCTCAACACATCCATATACCTCCTCCTTAGCCCTTCCATTTTTTCTCCCATTTCGCTTCCATCTCACACTCTCCTCTCTCATAATAACGTCTCCATAAACGTCCTACTTGCGCAGTCCCTCTAAACTCATTTCCGATCCTGTCCATCCTCGTCCTCACTTCCAATGAAAATCGCAGCATCTTTACCTCTGCCATCTTCAGCTCTGCCTCCTGTCTTTTTGCCGGTGCCACCACAGTTTTATGAACGATATCTTTCACTCTTGCAAATAGCCTTCAATCACAAATCTCTCCTTTTACACTTCCCTACCCTGCCTGCACTCTTCTCTCTAACACTCTCTCTCTCTCGTTAGTTTCCACAGTGGACCCCATATATTTATAAACTCACTCTAGAAAGCAAAGCCTTTTTTTTTTTTTTTTTTTAATCTATTTGACATCACATTACAAAAAAAAAAAAAAATCTTCATCATCTTTCTTTGCAAATATCAGATGAGCACCAAATCCTGTCATACTGCATATCCTTCATCATCAAGAATCATAATCTGAGAATTAAAAATATATGTAAATTTTTATTTATTTATTTATTTGGTACACGAGAAGAAGCTCTGACCTGTGTGCTTTCTCCGTTTTGAAGGTTGTGTGGAGTCCTCATGTCCTGGTGTGTGCTCTCTGTGCTGCTACACTCCTCCCTCAGATTCTCCTCATCACTCTCCCGCTGCCTCTGTGTCCTGCTGAGTTGCGAGACACCCATCATGTCTGGGACATCATTCTTATTGTACTCGGCACAGAGGTTCAGGATGGTTTCTAGCCGCTGCCGCTCCTAAAAGAGAAGAGAAGGAGTTATGCAACACTCGCTGTGGAGGTGAAAGCACTTTCTTTCGGATGGAAACGACTCGAGATGACATTTTCTTTATCCTCTTTGTTTAAAAACTTGCCTATATTGAAGACAGTACTGAGTTCTTTGCATATAAATCTATAACTGCTTCAACAGTAAAGCTCCTGTAATGATAAGTGATCTTGGAAGGCCAGCGCATTTGATTTATCGCACTTTGACACATCAAAACATTCAGAGAGCTATTTGTGCCGTGGGGATATGGGTGGAGTCAATCTGGAAAAACATTTTATTGCATTGTAGTGACTTCTGACATCTCCTTAATAAATCACAGAGATCTGAAAAAATGGATGGTATGACTGCAGTCCTGCATTCCTGGAAAATAGAAGGAACACTTGACAGTTGATCAAGATGAACTGATTAAACAAGCGGTATAAGGAGTAGCTCCTGCTTGGTTGGACGGAAAGCCAGCAGCTACACCGGGCCTTCGTGAAGTAGATTAAAAATCCCAGAATAAGAGAAAATCCATTCATTTCTCAGTTGAGAGTGAAAATGCGTAAGTGAGAATATCAGCAGGCAAAAAATGGCATAGACGGGAAAAAATAATTCAGAATATCAGTGACTTATAAGGTAAAAACAACAGTTTAATTTCCCCTGATGCTGGATCCAGAATGTCTTCTAGATAATGGGTGTGTGTGTATATATATATATATATATATATATATATATATATATATATATATATATATATATATATATATAGAGAGAGAGAGAGAGAGAGAGAGAGAGAGAGAGAGAGAGAGAGAGAGAGAGAGAGAGAGAGAAAAAATAAAACATTTTTGTATATATTCTAGATACTGGATTCTGTCTAAAAGAATCTTTACACAGATAAAGTGGAAATAAGGTTATATAAAATTATTATAATAATAAATTATTATTAGATATACTATTATTTAGATAACATATTTAAATTGATGTTTTACTAATATATATAATATATATATATATATACATACAAAAACACACACACACACACACACACACACACACACACACACACACACACACACACACAAATATGTATGTAAGTTTCTATGTATAAACTTAGGATATTATTTAATGCTCCTATAAGACCTGGGCCTTCAGCATATAAGTCCTGAAGTAATCAAGAGAGACTCGGACAGATAAAAGAACAGCAAGACTGAGCAGTGTTTTAAACAGCGTGTTTCCACTGCTCGCACACATCTTATGTGCTAATGAAGCGGCATGGCTCCGATCTCCTGCCGCTCTGGCTTGGAACAGCTGTCCCTCTGTGTCTCTCAGGCCCACCGTAAAGGGCAGCAACGCCGACATTTTAACACTGCAATATATTACACTTAATTCTAGACTGAACTGCATGTGGGTAAACTGTAAGCAATTCTTAACATGTATGTCCTAATGCATGTAATGATCCATTTCTTAAATGCCATATATTTATTTTCATAATAGCTAAAAAAAGATTCAATTTACACAGCGTTTCAGATATTGGACTCAATCAAATCAATCCTGCTGATTATACCGGCGCATTTCTACTAATCACAAAGTACCTGCAGCTGAGGCAGAAAAGGTAAAATCATGATAAAAAGAAGAGAAATATTTGGTGTTGGAAGTGCTTGAGCCCCATTCATTCTTTCTATAATATTTTAAAGCAGACACAAAGCCTGGTTGAAATCATGCTGCACTGTGATCTTGTGGGATGAAGCTTCTCTAAACCCTCCTTTAGTCTAACCTGTAATCTGCAGCCCACAAGCCCTAAAGCTACAGAGCTCTCAGCTCGCACCCCCGAACCTCCCCCTCCCCCCGCAACCCTTCAAAAGGAGCAGTTTTTCCCAAGAAAGGTTAACACATACACAAAGCATTCTTTTTTAAAATTGTGCAATTATTTGCTAAATAAGATCAGCTTAACGTCTCACTTTCTGTTGAACGTGTTGAGGAATAAGTGCCTTGATGTCTGCATCAAAGTGACACATCTTCCCTCGAATCTGACACAGCTGTCTTCCTGAGAAAATGACATGTCGACATGCCAAACGGCCGTATCCCTGTAATCCCTCTGTTTCGAGGCCGTTGGAATGCGTCGCTTCGTCGCAGACTAAATGAAAGGGGGATATAAAATCAACTAGCAGGTTTCTCGACTAAACACATCTGCCCCTGCATAAGCAGGACGACATTCGGCGGCTTCTGGCCAAGCAGAAAAACATCCCTAGTAATTAAACAAAATCTATTCTGAAGACAAGAATCATCATGCACTCGAACACTGCCAAAAAGCGTGCAGTCTGGTGGTAAGAAACGCAGCTTCCCAACTAAAAGTAAGCAAGTTTCATACGTTTATTCCCAATAAATGCAAGTTCCTTCAGGCTGTAAGAGCTGGAGGAATCTTAGGTTGTAAATTTCATCTCCATCTTGGCCTGCTGAGACTTTAATGCAGTGGCTTCCGCTCAGGAAAATAAATGTTTTAGGAGCAACCTGTGCGCTGTTAAAGGATTTAACCTTAGTATATTTTTACCCCACATTCTCCCATAAAGACAAGTTAATTACCCAGAAAAACTGCAAGAATTTAAATGAATGCATGCGCAAGATTTAGGAACAACTAAACAAAACTATTCTACACACTACTATGTCAAATGTTTTTTTTGTTTTTTTTAAAGACGATGCGTGACAAAGAGACACAAAACCCCACAAAATCCCCAAAAAAGCACACTTACCCTCATTGTGCTTTTTTTTAAGTAGTACTCCAACCAGGAAGAGATCCTCCCATGGAGAGTCTTTTAGATCCTACTTGCTTTTTACCAAACTTACACAGATAAACACTCTGACCTCACCCCCACCATTCACCAACACAGCCCACCATTCACCTTTCACCACCACCACCTCCTCCTCCTCCTCCCCACACAGCAAACACTTCAAAGCTCAGTGCACTATGAAAGACCTCAATCAGAACAATGAAGATTTCTACCCCTGATTTATTTTGTAAATTGCAAATAGTCTACTTACTTCAGTACATAATTTACTAAACACATCGATCACATTTCACTTCATTTGAAACCATGTATACTGTCACACGAGCAAGACAGAGGTGAGGGTAGTGAGAAAAATCTTCCTGAGGAACCGTGAGAGGAACCAGGGAATCATTTCCAAGAGTTGAAATTATCAACTGTTTACTGATAGAAACTCAAAACTGCTCATTTTAGGGCTGAAATAATTCCTAGAATAATTCCTAGAGTTCAAATACAAGAATTAGACAAATTATTTGCAGGTGCTTAGTTTGGTGGCTCTGAACAGGAAAAACAAAGAAGACACTGCAGAATGAAAAATGGAGGAATGGAGGAGAAAACAAGCCAAAGAAAACTTCCAATTTCCAAAGTTTGGGATCATTTTCCATCTAATCCATAAAGAAACCACAGTACAGTGCGTTTACCTTTTATAGAGTATTTTATATATAATTTTTTATTTATTTATATATTTGTATTTTGATGTAATATGGCAAGGAAATGCACTAAATGGGTTTAGTTTTCACAGATATTCTTGAATGCAATTTCAGCAATAAGAATGAACATTTTTCTAAACCAGGAAACGAATGACTTTTTACTCATTACTCATTTTAAGAGACCCGTCTTATTTTCTCTTGTATATTTAGTATTGCTATTAAATAAAGAAAAAGTACTTCTTATCCGATGACGCATTGGAATAATCGGTAAAATACTCGATTACTGAAATAATCTGTAGCCGCAGCCATAATGAATTTGAACTCCAGTCTATTTTCATGGTTTTTAAAATACAGACTTATCTTAAGTGTTTTTATGGGGGCTATTCACATGGATCTATTGATGATGGCATCAGGATGGATCAGGTACGTCACTGGAACAAGAACACTGGTATCTCTGAAGCATTCCATGGAGTTCCATTTATAGGCATTCCAATACTGAGGAAGTTGTTTTTTGCTTCTCAAGTCTGATCGTCTTCGGTCTGCAAATTCCTGTCGCCTATAGCCAACAGAAGCACAACAAGCCATCTCCAAAGCTTTTTTCATATTTCTACCTCCTAAGACCAATAGAAGCACAAGTTTGCTCCAAACCTTTTAAACCATTAAAGCATTAAGTACAGCACTAATAATAATGAGTGCCAAAGAAAACACCAAGTACCCCAATACTAGCTAAAGAACAGAAGTCCTGTGCTGTCTGGGTAGGAGGAATTGCGTTCTTCATGCCTCTTTCAATCAAAGAGACAGTAACGAATTGTGGGCATCTGTGAGCGATGTGGAGGAGGGTGTTGCTTCTTTTTTTCCTTTCAGTTTGTCCCCCACGTGTATTGCGCTGTCTGGCGTGACGGATGTATCACGAGCAGCGGTTCCAAAAGATACAGATTCATATAAGGACGCATGTCTCTGTCCTTGCGCTCACTAAATGAAAAATGCATTGTGACCTATTTGTTGTGTTGTGGGTCCCTCCCACAAATGCCTGTCGCCCACAACTCAAATATCTTCCTCATATAGTAAGCTGCTCGTTCAGAAAAGAGAACGAATCAAGCTCTTTAAGCCACTGCATTTCATTAGAAATATCCATGGCGCATAAATACACTGCTGCCGCATGGGACCCGTTTAATCAACTGCTTAGTTTTTTTTGCACTCAGGCCTTCAATCATGAAACTTTTGCTGATAGCGCGGCAAAAACCTTCGCTGACACACGCACCAGACCATTTTATTTAATTATCCAGAAATCAATTACTGTTTTTTTTTTGTTGTTGTTGTTGTTTTTTTAAGTACTTCCCTACAAAACGTCTCACGATTACACAGTTAGCGCAGCTCGAACAGCTGTTTTCGCAAGAGGAATTTCAATCGCCGTCTTTTATATCAATTTAAAGAAGAGCCGAGTGAGGACGGCTGATTAATACTGCAGCATCTAAGAGAACGCTTCGGGCAAAATAAACCAGTAAACGAGCGCAAGCTCTTCTGCTGTCTTCGAAAATTACAGTTACATTGCACACGGGATTGAGAGAAAAAAAAAACTTCTGCAAGTCGCAACAATCTGAAATAAAGATATCGTAGTTGTCTGGAGTGAGACACGGATTTCTTCAGAGATGCTCCTGCTGTCATTTCCACTTAGGACAAGTCCAGAGTCTACGGACGAAACAGATCGGAGGGTAGAGAGCTGTGCCACCTGACTCTGACGCCTACATTCCAAAGGCCTCTGTTTGCCCGAGATCATGCTCACAACACAGACAAATACCCTCCCACACTGACTCCTGTCTCCTTTGCCGCTGTCTTTGGAATTTCTTTCTCAGCATGAGTCTCGCTTTAGGTCCAATTAGCAAGTTAACTCAGTGGTGTGCAGGTTTGCACTTTAAACTCAAGCTATATTCTATGAAGTGCATTTGCATTAGCCGCTTTATCTATGTTGAAAATTTAAATCAGGCAAAGGCACGTTTCTGCAAGTTATATATATATAAAAATCCAACTCATCCAACTGAGTAGAGGTGCCACAATGAATAATGAAATTTCTTTAGTCCTTCCAAAAAACTGCTGCTGTGTTTGGACTTCCAAATCAGCCGTTGACGTCTACTTCGTTCTGGCTGCCGTACACTAATCCACTGAGACGTCCAACTCGAGCCAGGTTATTCATCCGGTTCCAGATTTGACTCCATAAATTCACTCCATTAGTCTTGGCTCAACATGCTGATATGACATACAGTTATGAAGGGCCCAAATAAGGCAGTGAAAATGAAACAGCCCTTAACTTACTACAAAGGTTGGTGGAGTTTCAGTCCAGCTGAGTCATCTATAAACATTTTATTCAACCGTCATTTGGGTCATTTCAAAAGGTCTAAATGACTCGATATGCCATGCCTCCAGATTTTGATGAAGCGTTTGAATGAGCCATGAGATTTCTCCCGATGGATTCTTCCATTCCATACGGAACATCTTCAAGATTATAGAACAAAACCTGTTGCCATGACGTTCGGCTTTTGACATTAATAATACATGATTTGCTCTTTCAGCACTGCTAAAACTCTGCTTTTGGTTTATAAAACTGAATTTGCCTCTCGTAAACAGCCAGGATGCAGCGAACAGACTAAAAGTGATGCAACAAAAAAAAAATCCCTGCCCGAATCTCAAATTCAAGTCTCGCAGGGCTGAAAACACAAATTTTCCTAAGACCTCTATTGATCTGCTGCGGCTCCAACTGTTTAAACCCGTCTGCATTGACCGGAGAGTTTTTTATTCATAGTGCTTCTACTACTACTTCCATTATATCATTCACTGACAAAGCAAAACCGCAACAAGGTAATGCATATGTGTGCAGACATTCTGATTAGCTCTATAGACAAAGAGCAGCTTTATTGCTGACATAAATGTGTGAAGCTTCTGAACCTTGACACAGTCTGTGCTTTTCACTGGCTTGATTACGTGAGCTGAGAAACGTATTACTGTCTCTGTATTAAAAGTGACCGAGCTTGAGTTCTGATCATTCTCTCTTTGCCTCAGGAATATTTTCTTTCACAATCTCTGATCTTTAAACCCTTAGTGATAAATTCATCATATACAGTCAGACGTTCTGTCCAACAAATCATCTCGCCAACAAAAAAAAATAATTATTCAATTCATTTTTATGTGAATAGCACTTTAAACAGTGAACATTGTTTCAAATCAGCTTAACAGTTCAAATCCATCCTCAAAGTTCTTGAGTTGCTCAGAAATTTCTTGAATCCTTCTTGAATAATTTTGTAAATAAAGTTACCACATCATCAAAGAATTAAACTCAGTCAAAGAATTAAACTCATTAGACTCAGATTCGCCTTTCGAACGTATTTCCCATGTCATATATTCCACCTTAAGGTATATAACGGGAACATGATGTCATCGCCAGAGCTTTTGCTTTAGAAATGTATGAGGTCATCACTGGCCAGTCTTGGCATCTTTACAGCACTAACCCGACTGACAGACTGGGGACATATGCCAAGTGTCTGTGTGCGCCAAGGCTGTCTCTCCAGTAACCAAGCATGCTACTGGAGCCTCGGAAAATCAACAGTGAACAATCCTACTGCATCATGCAACTCTTTCAATTCTTAACTCTAGATAGATCTTCAGATCACATGCCAGATCTCAAAGCCACACTCGACTGCTCTGGAACATTACCCAGTGATACTCCTATAAAAGGGAGGTATTTGGACGGACACAGTAAAAGCTGTGATTTAAATCATTCTGGAATGTGGAGGGTGTTTGAGGACTAGTTTTATATTATTTGCCTGATTGAAATATTTATTATGCCTAACGAATCCATTTACTGAGACGCATTTTGCACATGGCGGATTTATGAGGTAAATATAACTCGCACTGAATTTCCCCCCCCTCATACTGGGGTGTCAGTTATGCTGAAAGGGCATGGACGCCTCGCTGCTGCTTACCTCTGACCTCAGCTGGCTCGCTCGTGCTGTGTGTTTAGGCCCAGCTTCAGGCTCATTTCAGCTGCACACAGCACTAAGGTATGTTTAGGTTGGTAAGAATCCTGGTCTGATAAATGCCACAATTTAAAGCTATTTTCATCACGCACAACAGAAAGCGAATTCCGGACAGCACCATTAAAGTTGTTTCGACATTCAAATCAGATTGCAAACAAGTAGTATTTATACTATATAATAGAATATATTTTGCATATATAATCAGATGATGGGGAGGTGGTATCTTTGGATCTGAAGGTCATGAGTGCAAATCGCAGCCACACAATAGTGTCATTCCCGGGTCCCTAAACAAGGCCCTTAAACCCCACAGTGGTGTGAATGAGATTATTGTAAGTCGCTCCAAAAAAGAGCGTCTGCCAAATGCCATAAATATAAATGATAATTTAGAGTCAAACGAGTTTCTTGAGCAAGGCTAGAGAAATCATCTTCGCCATTTACACTCGAGCTTAAACAAACATGCTGAGCTTGCTCAATGTCAAAGAAAAGTTTAAATCAAATCGTCTCCTTCGAACGCCTCGGTGAGGTTTACTTTATCCTGAACTAATCTGTACCCGTGTTACCTTTTGGCCAAATTGAGGGGAAAAAAACGAATATCGTATGTGAAAATAATCTAGCAATTGTACAAAACTGCAATTGGGTGACGATCATCTCTCCATCCACTCTCACAATGCACCTATAGAATTCGAACACCATTTTTCTTTAGGAAAAAAAAATAAAGTCAGCCTCCACAAGTTTATACGGTTGTATGCAAGACAGCTGACGCTATAGCTTCATTCCAGACAAACTGCCTGGCCGCGATGCCTGTCATGACTCTGTAAGACGAACAACAAACAATAATGTTGCCATGGTGAAATCAGAGCCTTCTGCCACAGCAGCCCCAATGACTTTCAGTCTGTCAGTTTGGAGCGGTTGTTAGCTTGAGCAACTATGGCCTTACTTAAGGTTTCAGACAGACTCAAAGCCTCTCACGGCTACAAAATATAGAAGCAATTTCTCATCAATCATCAGAATATCCTCAGCACTTCTTTTACACTTATACCAATAAGTAAAAAAAAAGTAAATTGCAGCAGTACATAAACACAGCTAATGTTTCGACCGTTTGCACATGAAACTAACAACAAGACAAAATCATAATGTGGTTCACTACAGCTCAATAATATATCTGTAAAAATAGTTACAGTGAGGCCGACAAATGCAAACTTCAGTGTAATGTCATGTGACCAACGTATTTCAATATCACACTGATACCATCATGTCACTTACCAGTCTTTCCATTTCCTGCTCCCTGAGGCGCTCCTCACGCTGGCGCCTGTGATATTCCAGTAGCTCATCTTCATTGTCGCTGATTTCCGTGATGCTGTTCTTGCGCTCTCTCATGCCCGGGTGGCCCATCCGCAAGTCTTTGTGTCCCGCTGACATTTTCCTGTGGTTCCTAGGACTGGCTAAGGGGGAGGACCCAGGCAAAGAGCCCAAACTAAAGGCAGGAGATAGAGTGTTCCCAAAGCTCCCTTTGCGTCCACCACCGTCTGACAGCCCGAAGGTGGGCGAGGGGCTGCGGGCACACACCAGTCGGGGACTGTAGAGCTCCTGAGATGGAGAGGAAGCCTTGCGTCTTTGTCTGGGAGACTCTGGAACTATCTTGGCAGTTGGACTCTCTGAGGACCAAGTTGAGAGGGTTCCTGGAAGTGCCCCTGGCAGTACAGGTACTCCTCTACGTGCCAGGGAGGGGCTGAGAGGGGGTAGATCCCTCATGTTGCTGCCACAGAAGGGTTCCAAATTCCTGCGGGCCAGCCGAGGACTGTCTGGAGGTTGAAGTGAGTGGGGCTGTGGCTGCCCACCCTGGATTATATGAACAATTGGGTCTAAAGGGGGTTGGAATGCCCGAGAAGGAGGAGAGAGAAGCTGGGCAGGGCTTGAAGTGAGTGAGCGATCTGGCTGTGAATGATCGTGTAACTGACTGAGTGGATGATCCTGTAAATTGCTAGTCATTTTTACCCTGGGACTACAAGGCGGAGACAAGGATGATTGGGTGGTGAATTTTGGAGTCAGTTTGGGGCTGGCTGGCACTGCTAGCCTGATAGATGGCACATCACTGTATACTGAAGGTACTGATGCGCAAGGCAACATTGGAGGCAGTAGCAAGCTGTCTGGAGACTTCCCCGCTGCGTTATCCTGACTCGGCCCCCTGCGGGCTGGTTTAGGGCTTGGCGGAGCTTCCAGGAGAGCCTTTCTCTGGAGCCGAGGGCTCTCAGGCACCTTCGTGTTAGGCAGCATAGTCCGAGGCTGAGGTACGGGTGGCTGGCTTGTGTAATTGTAACTGGAGGATCTGACTGGTACTGGAGGAAGAGAAAGAATCTGGTCCTGGCAACCACTCGGCGAGGGGCTGTTGAAGCTCCCACTACTTGCAGCTGAGGGCGAAGATAGAGGGGAGAAAGGTGGAGAGGTATTTTCATAACTGGAGCCCACTGACATAGCACCAGGGCTCGTGGGAGGTGAGAGAAGATAGCGGCCACCTCCATTCAGCACAGGCGACAGAGGGGACTGAGCAGCAGGAGGACCGGATGGCTTGTTGGGCTCACAGGAGGAGGAAGAGGGCAGGGGATCATCCATGACTAAGGAGTCCATAATGTCCTGAAGGTCCTTTTCAATGGAACTGACAATTGCACTGTGCTCAGGGCGCACTCTCTCTTGTCGAGATGGGTGAGACTCAGGTCCTCCTGATTGATAGTTCCCATTGACCAAGCTCCCAGATTCTGTCAGGGAAAAACAAAAAATAAAGTGTAAATTAATATATTTGTGTACTAAAATTACTGATCAAGCTTTGTGTAATATTTATTTATTTTTTGTTGGATCTCTCTCATTCCTACATCAACTGCACTACTCAATGTAATCGTGGTACATTTATAGAAGCACAGAAATGAGGGACATCACATTCAGGAATCTACTTTACACAAAACAGGTCTGCGGATGTATGTTCAATATACAATGCTGCAAACCAATTTGACTGCCAATCTCAGCACTCTGACGAATCTGTGATTAAATACACACACAGGAATATCTCCAGAATATACAGCTTTATTAGAAAGAAACATCTCCCTCAAATCATTGATCATCTAAAAGGTGTATGCAAGTTGTACATCAAGCAGTACAGAAAAATCTTCATTGATCAAATCACATTTACAGTGCATACATTTTCAAACAAAGGATGTACAGTTTGAGGTTTTTGAAGAGGATTTAAAGCACATGGTGGATGATTATGGCATAAAACATGCGATTTCTGAAAGCATAACGGATCGACAGATGCGCTTCCAGCGATCTTGCGGGCGCATCTGTCGAAACCAGCATCACATTGATCCCAGATCAGACGAGAAATCTTTGGGAAAGCAGCAGTACTTACATAAGGACACGTTTGCAGCCTTACAGATCTGTGCTGTTTATTAAACCATGGACGCCCGCGGTCGCTCCGTCGACCGGCGCTCACTAAAGCCGGCGCCCTGCCCTGTCCACGGTCCTGATGTGCGGCGTTATTTTTACCCCCCCCCGACACCTGTATTCAGGCAAATCCCGCCTCCGTGCAATGATTGGTTGTAAGTGTGCAAATCCTGAGCTATCATTGGCTCGTTTTTTCCACCGTACATTTGCGCTGGCGCTAGAGAATAAACGGAAATTTTGCTGATTGGACAATCCCACTGCAGGAGGCGGGACTTGGCTGAAAGCAGGGGGTGTAATGGGATATCACGGCCTGCTGATGCTGCTTGCGAGGAGGAGAAAACATCCGACTTCTGGCTCTTAAAGCGTCACACTCGTTTCATTTGCACCTGATATACGTCCTTCACTAAAGATTGCCCTCTGCCACTTACTATTTATTAATTATTTAAATTACCCACACACATTTGTTCACTTTATGTTCTGGTGCTCAAGACCATTCACAAGTTGCTGTGTTTTTTTTCTATAAGAAATAAAGTCTATTCATTGTATTTACTTGCACTGTCTCGTGTGATTTCATGAGTCCTAAAAAAACTGGGAAATAAATTATCTGTTGGATGTCGCACAATTTCTTGTCACTATTTAAATACGAGGGGCGTTCAAGTCAAACCGGGACTTTTGAGTTTATAAAACAAAAAGAACAAATTTCAAGAAGTGGAAACTGCATTTATTTTTTGTCATGCTACATTTATATAATTATCCCACCGATTGATTAATGTCGGTACGCCTGAACCATCCTAGGACAGCCCGTCCCGGATTGACTCGAACCCCCCCTCAGATGACACGTTGTTGGAGTGGAAGTTTTTACACAAACTTATGAAATCACAAACTTGTACACAAACCAGTGCACACCGTGATTAAAGCAAAAGGGGAATCTAATACTTATGTATTATATATATATATATATATATATATATATATATATATATATATAGATAGATAGATAGATAGATAGATAGATAGATAGATAGATAGATAGATAGATAGATAGATAGATAGATAGATAGATAGATAGAACTTTTATCTTTTGTACTTTTCGAGCTCATTGCAATTAATTAGTATATTCAAAAGAAGTGACTGCGGCATATAAAGCTATCGGTTTATTTAAAGCAGGTGCCTTAGCGGGTATTTTAGTGTGGTGACTTCATGTAAGGAGGTTAAAGATGGGCCAAGGCCAGGACCATAAATATTTTGACACATTTATTTAAAAACAGAGATCTTTTGGAGTAGGTGTCAAGTGGAATGTGAGGGAAAAGGTGTCTTAGAGTGATAAAAAGTGTGAGAAAGCAGGTGTACTTGAAATTCTTGGGAAACACTTTGATTTCTTTTTAATTAAATATTTGAGATGATGGGAACCGCCACCGTTGTGCCATCGGCCTCGAGAATTATCTAGTTATTTGAAGATGGTGGTGACGGATGAGATAAAGGTTGGCCAATAACTAATAATGAGTCTAATAAGAGTATAAAAAGGCTGTGATTTTGCTGTGAGTTTGGACGCTTTTCTGGAAAAGGTCTGACTTCGGTTCTGCTGAAATAAAGCCTGACTCTTTGAAAATCACAACCCTGGATTCTACACTTTTTGATTGGTGCCGAATTTGTGGCTTCTGTTTTCAATTAGCCACGACATACTAAATACCAAAAAAAGAAATTCTGCAAATCATGTAAAGTCTACTTTTAACTCATTTCGTTGCTAACAAAAAGGTGTGTGCATGGTGTCCACTAAATCATTAAAAATGATTTCTGTGCAGCAATTAAATTCAGTGGATAGCACTTAAGAAAATTATGCTTAGTAGAAAATTATGCCACACTCAGCAAAGAGTGTGACATCGCTAATATATAGTCATTCATATCATATTGACCTCCCACTTAATAGAAAAACTGTGTGTTGTGAAGATGAAAATGAGTTTGGGAACCTCTATATATTTCAGTCCTAATATCACATCTCTCTGTGAAGGATATATACAATAGATGACGGTCAATATTTACTTAAAAATACACCACTTGTCCATCCGTCAATGCTGGATTGCAGAATGTATTCACATTAAAAAAAGCAATACCAATAAGAATTTTTAAAAAATCTATTTACAAATACAACAGAACACACTAAAACAGAACATCTACCCAACTACCCTCCCTACACATGTATTATTATTATTTTTTTATCAATAGTTGCATTTCAATTATAACCTGGTATGTGAAGTAACAGTGGTATGAAAAAGTAAAATCTTAATCGTTTTCATGTTTGTCACACTTTAATGTTTCAGATCATCAAACTAGCTTTCGAGAATCTTTTGGTCTACTTCACTTTGTCAGGCAGGTCCTATTTAAGAGATTTCTTGATTGTGAAAATATGTTTCAGTAATCAGGCCTGGGTGTTGCGAGAGAAATTGAACTCAGACATTTTAACAGGGGGGCAAACACTTTTTCACACAGGGCCATGTAGTTTTGGATTTTGTTTTCCCTCAATAATAAAAACCTTTATTTAAAAACTGCATGTTGTGTTCACTTGTGTTATCTTATACTAATATTTAAATTAGTTTGATGATCTGAAACATTAAAGTGTGACAAACATGCAAAAAAATAGGAAGGAGGCAAACACTTTTTCACACCACTGTATAACAGATTGTATTCAGTCTTCACATTTTTAAATGAAATGTTTTCCAGTTCTAACGTAGACCAACTCCACTAAAAAAATCATAGGTGGCACAACCTTGACTTTCACTCACTCTCAGCATGTATCTTTATAACTACTTCAACACCGATAATTGAGACAATGTTAAAAGTGCTGCATGAATAAAAGTGAATTGAATTACAATACAATAAATATCTGATATGACAGTATATTAGCTATTTCACACACTTTACTGAGTATAGTGTGTACAGGTTTTTTAAACGTTATCCAGTGTAATAAATAACTAGACTAGGTCTGATCAACACTGGCCACATGGCAGGAATACAGCCTTAATGGGATCACAAGACTATCTGCCTTGATGCACACACATGATGAGTTCATACACACATGATGAGTTCATACACTCATTCACATCATAAGTTATCATAATATAGCCGATTCGACTAGTAGCATGTTTTTGGAAAGTTGGAGTAAACTCATACAAACCACTTTTGTGTTTCATGTTGAAAAATGCAGACACTAACCAAAAGGCTATGTAAACTTAATACAATTATTCTGCAGACCAGTTGCAGTGCATGAGTGGGACAGTGAGGTAAAGAAGTATGGAGAATAGAAAAGGGGCAGAAAGTAAAATCAGGTACAGCGTTGAGATAAACACAAAAATAAAGCCCTATTCTTTGTATTCGCCATGTTCCACTGTTTCCCAGCAATAGAATACTTGCAAGTAAGGCCCTTAACCCTTTGTGCTCCAGGGGGCACCATATCATGCTGACCCTGCGTTTTGACCCCAGCTAATGTATATGTGACAAATAAAGGCTATTCTAATATAAGAATTTGAATTTTGTAATAATTTTTTCTCTCTTTGTGTCAATCTGCTAATGGACATGTCGAAAAGCATCAGGTCATTATAAGCTATCTTCCCAAAAGTGTGCTAGAAGTACTCAAGAATGAAAAAAGTCCTGATTCAACCCTACGTCAGTTACACCAGTGGTCTCCAACCCCCAGTCAATACACAGAAGGAACACAACTTACATTATTTCCGTTAAATATTTTATCTGATTCTGAACGTTTAATTTTGGATATTTACCGAATTTTCTCCGTCACATCTGTCTATGACTCACTCTTGATGCATGTCATGATGCCTCTGTCACATGTCTTACCTCCATCCACTACCTTCTTAAAGGGGCTGCTCCAGCCGCTAACACATAATACATTACCGCTAAATTGAAACAACCATGCTAGCAAAATCAACAAAAAAACAACACAGTGGATTCACGTTTATTATTATATTTAGAAAATACCAGTTCGGTCGTATCATTTTATTTTGTTGTATTTATTCGCCACACTTAAAAGGCCCTTCCGGGAAAATATTGTCTGACATTAAAACCGGTCCTGTGAAAATATTTTGCCGACCTTGATCAAGTCTGTGGCGCAAAAAAGTTAGGGACCACTGAGTTACACATCTCAGTTAAATATTGTACACTGGATGAAACAGTTTATTAGCAGCCTAGGAAATGCAATGGACCCAATTTGTTTACATCCTATGTGGCCCAGCAGGAAAAGGCATGACATTACTGGAGGCAGATTGGAGATCTGTCTCAGCCCCTTTCCTGCAACACAAGAATCTCTGTGCCTCTGGGGCAGGGAGAGGCAAAAGAGCTAGAATAAGGGCTGTTATATATATATATATATATATATATATATATAATATATATATATATATATATATATATAATAAAATTGTTTTATTTTTATATTATAATATAGTGCAACTCAAGGCCTGTAGACATCTATGTGAATCCTCTCTGCTCCCAAAGGAGGTCCACCTATAAATAAGGCTTATGTGAAGATGAAGACTGAATTCATACTAAACGTTCCGCCTCAGGAAACAGTCTGTTTAGGGTGAAACTTGATTGGGACTGCCCCTGTATGACGCTATATTGCATGAGACAGGTTTGAATAATAAGGGGTGCCTGTGTATCAGTTATCAAAAATGTACTACTAATGCTCGTTCCTATGGTTTTTTTTAAAAGTGGCATCATTATAGTGATAGTATACAGGAAGCAGTTCTTTCTTTGATGATTTTCATTGTTCGTTGATTGATATGCTTTTCCTTCCGCTTTTTCCGGGTGCGGTCGCAATGACAGTAGGCTGAGAAGGTTTAGCCCAGACTTCTCTACCCCCCCGTGAGACACACACTCCAACTATCTTATCAACATCCTGGATCAGTCCCAGGACTTTGTCAAGTGTCTGATAAATTCCTGATCCATATCTAGCAAAAGCTGACTAGAGGGCATTCTTGTAAACTGACAAAAATCACCTCGACTGTCTTTGCTGGATTAAGAGGAGCGATAGTTCTTTCAGAAGCTTGCCCAGTTTGTCGAGCTTCTCATTATCGCCTTTTATAAAGACAAAACCCAGCAACCCTGTGGAGAAATCGAACAATTCCACACATTCCTACACCTGGAACAATGTCTATACCGTCATCCAAAAAGAGCACCACATTCAAGAACAGCCTCGTGGCCTCCAAACAGGAGATTCAGATTGTCCCATTTGAAATAGTTTGTGGGGAATTTTATACGTTAATAAAACACCGAACAAGTAATCTCTTTTGGAAAAATTGTGTTCATTCTCTTCAGAACGGTTCCAGAGACATGTATTTAAAGATGTACTAAAGTTCTTCAGACAGGTTGTAGAAGATAATTAAGATATTATATGACATTATATAACAAAGTTTTTCCTTTAATTTGTCATATAGTCGTATTTAGTTGATATTCCAGACTGGGTAATATGCCGAAGTCATATCTTTTGAATTTTTCCACAACCAGGGTAACCACAAAAATCACATAGAAGCTTTTCAGCACAGAATTTAAAATGCTGGACTAAGCACAAAAGACAGGTCACTGGAGTTCTTCCACTTCAACCATGGCTAAGAATATCTCCTTGGAGTTCTCGCATGGGGCATTGTCATACTGGAACATTTTTAAGCTCTTTCAGTTACAGTCCAACTTTTGTAGCAACATTTCGGAGAAGAACCGCATAAAGCTAAAAGAGTCTTAGGTGTCCACCCTCCCTTGTGTAACAAGACAGGATAAGAAGCATAGCTAGGGCTTTCGCTAGTGGGCCAAAAGCTGGTTGCATGGACAAGAGCACAGGAAAATCCATAAGCAAGTATTGTTACAGATGAATATTAAACGCATGATCTTTGCAAGTGTGTGTATATGCATGCGTGTGTGTGTGTGTGTGTGTGTGTGTGTGTGTGCATTACCTTTATTGGTACAAGATGTATGCTGTCCTTCTGGCCTCATGCTCTTCATTCTGTATGCCTCCTCAGGGTGATTGAAGCGGAAGAAGGACGACTGACCAAAACACAGCATACAGCCTGCACACAAGTTACATCATTAAGTGTTTATTCCTCTTTTTTTTTCTGTACATCTGCTGTTCTCCAATTAGCTCATAGTGAACCTAGGATCACGGTTATGCAACAGGCACAGGATGACACATGACACAATGAGAATGTGGGGTGCAGATTGTTATAACCACAGGCTGTATAGTCAGGAGGGTGTGTTTTTTTGGACAATGAGCTATGCTTCAAGACGACACAGATAATTGCATGTCATTTGGATTAGTTTACCCGGAGACATTGTGCTCTGCTATACACCCAAGCAGGAACTGTATGTTCTTACACAAGGCATAACCAAACAAGTGCTAAATTGATTATATTAAAGCAGCAGTGTGTAGGTTTTAGAGCCTTCTACAACCTGCACTGTAAATTGTAATTATATCATAAATATTAGCCGTTTTCCTTTTTCTCAAATGAACCCCGACTTCTTTGGTAAAACTATAAAATATTCCTTGTGATAGGCCTTTCAAGAAAAAGGAAATTTTCTGGGCCGGAAAAATGTATTCACTTGAAATTAAAAAAGAAATTCCAAAATAAAAGCTATAAATAAATAAAGCTATATGCATATTACTGGTTGAAAAACAACTATTTAAAATAACCAACCGCACCTCTAACAGTGGAAACGTTTTACATTTAGCAAGTACTCGCCACTGCTGGGGGGTTGGTTGCTTTTAACACTGCTGTGTGAGAGGGATTGTGGGGGGGGTCAGTGTGAGGGGGCAGTGTTGTGTGCATGGAACATTTGCTATCATGGTTAGACACAGAGGGATGAGAACATTCAGTGCCATCATTCACTGCAGACTCTACCCCCCTAAACCGCCTCTTGGCTTGCTGAGTGAAGAGAAGAATAAGACAAGACAAGCCTTGTTTCTGTCTTTTGTTTTCTACACCACTTATCACACAGCTTTTTTCCAGACACAGCTCGCACACATACACCCAAACACCCACGATATTTGGACACAGTACACCCATTTTTATCATGTTCTCTTCCCATTCATATGCATTACAATTACAGAGCACATTTACAACTCCTTAAAATGAGACAGAATGAGGCAAATAAGGTGTCCATAATCTCATTATCTGGCATTGCATTAATACAAGCAGCGGAGAGGAGAATTCAATGACTAAGCATTCTAAGCTGGAGGAGAAATAGGAGGGGGTTCTTATGGAAAGTTCCTTCAACAAAAAAGCAGATGTTCAATGAATAGACAGTGGCAGATGCCCTGTTTATTTTCCCCCCCAGCTGGATGGAAGAACATTTAGTTCAATCGAAAATACTGACTGGAAAACAAAACACACAGGTACCAATGTTTTCATGACTCATTGAAAACCATGAACATGTATGAATTCGGAAACATCGACAATATTATTAATACAATAAAAGCTGGTTTGGTGTGTTTGTTTTTCGTTCGATTCAGTGTGTGTGTCTGGGATTTTTTGAAGCATAGCCCTAGGAAGTCGGTCTTTACTCATCTAATACAGGACTTTGAAGATGTTATTTGTGAGCGGCCAATTAAAGAACCTGATACGCGTCAACATGAATCACAGACAGACAAAATCGTGCTTCACAAGCAGAACACTTTTCAAAATCCATACCCTCGGGGTGCAGCTTTCTAAAATTATGGTGTCTGAAATGGTTTTCAAATGCTAATACATTTTCATTTAATACTAATCACATACTACCAACTATCTTCACAATCACGGTGAACGATGATACTGATACTAATGATATGATACTACCTTTAACTCTTATGCCAAAATGCTGTGCTATGTCATAGGGAGCATATTCCACATATGACCGTACTCGATATGAGGTGTATATTAGCAATAGCATCGACATATGCTTTACGTGATAGAGGAACCTTCATGTTTACACTGAAACACACTAAAGTGAGAGCTGCGTCTCCACAGCTTAGGATGAGTCAGCGGTCTACGCCGAATTCGAACACCATCGTAGCTTACTCAGCGCAGCCAACAAAACAGCACTGTGCCGTGAACCCAACTGCGCCTGTCAGCCAGGAGGATACAGCAGTAAATCCCTGGTCTGACTGGCAATTACAAAACAAACGAACTCAACAAAAGCACGGTTCTGCGTTACTGCATGACTTCCCCAGGGAATCAGTCAGAAAAACAGCAGAATCCCAGACAGGCAAGGAACAGTATGTGATCACAGATTCCTGGAGTAAAGGAAATGATTCACACCATTACCACTGTCAGTATTTCAAGCATGTAGTAATAATCTGACTCGAAAATTCTGAAAAATTGAGATGCCTGAGATTCTGCAGTCTCGTGTACATCCTGGTTAGACATAAAGGCTTTTTTTTTTCCCCAATGAAAAATTTGTGCGTTTTGCCCATGAATTTACACAGCACAGAAGCGTTAATCTAAAACCCCTGACAGCGATGTGAGATGAGAGCGAATAATGGAGTCATGAATTATACCTGCTACAGTAGGAGCAATTCAGTGCCATGCTATCATACATTACTGTCAACCTAAAGCACGCAGTGCTGCTGTGCTAAATCCTTAAACGCTTAGTCAGGGAACATCTAAATTCTGTTCTAAATTAACCCATTTAACGTATTTAAACTAATTCGGTTTTATATTCCCAATTAGTTTTCTTCTCCAAGATCAGGCCACTTATAGTAGTACTTTTCTTTTTCCTCACAAATTATAAATAGCCTGTTGCCCCTGTTTCCTGGCGTTTGTTTATAGATAGCAAAGCTTCTGCCAGGCATTATGGATCATTTTACCGCAGATATTTTCGTCCCAGTTGAAGGCTGTGTGTTATGTCAGTTTCCTGTTGCAAAGTCACGCTCAGTGAATATATGTGGACTCGCAAACACTTGCAAGCTCCCACTACACCGAACAGCAAAACATTTAGCACTCATTAGAGAAGATTCCTTCAGAAATACCAAATTTGAAAGACTACAGGTTTGAAAACTAGCTCCCTAAATACAAGAGCAGCAAATAATTTCATTTTATCAAAATGCTATAAGCAAACAGTCCAGCACTTTTATAATTCTGCACAACAAAACTTCTTTCTTTCTCCGGTGAATTCCACTGTAACACAACTTTCTTTAATGGAAGATGACGTTCTGACCAACTACGGCTGACTAAGGGCAGTTTTGTAAATCAGTTTCATGAAGTGATGACTAAAGAGGATGCAAAGCAGCCAGAATATACGTCAAGAGGAAATCGAAGTTCGGACATTTTCTTGTCAGACCACGCACACACTGAACTCCTCTAATAATAACGAAACAGCTTTTGATTAAAAAATATTTAACCACTTAAACAAAATGTATTCCTCATATTACTGCTAATGCCTGTGCTCATTAAACTAAGTGTATTTTGGGACCTGAGCCAAGAAAAGTAGGACAATATTTCAGCAGAATCAATTCATTAAATCATTCCCAAGGACGACAAAAAAAAGCAGCAATATATAAGCAAATATTATCGGTTGTCATAAGAATACAAGAATATATGTAAGGCAAGCTAATCTTAAACTATTCTATAGTATATAATAAGATCCTTTTTGCTTATCTTAATAGTGACAACTGATATTAACAATGGTTTATTCACCACTCAAACATTCTATTATATGAATTATATATTATATAAAACAATATGGCATAAATCACAATAAGACATGATGCAAAACCTATTGCTATTTTTGATTTATTAAATATTAGATTACATTAGATTCCAAGTGATTTAACATTAAATTAAAGTTACATTCGGATCTTGTTATCACTTATGTTACAGCAACTCCAAACACTTGGTTCTCTTTTTTTTTAATCTAGAAGTTAATAAAAGCAACAATAAAGTGTAACACCTCCTGTTCAAAAGACCGTACCAAGTCAGAAAACTATGTTTCAGCTTTATTTTTAGCACAAAGCCCGCACACTACGAAGATAATGATTGACATGTTAATGTATTGCTACTGGTTGAGTTGTATGGGAGTCTTATGCTCTAGAATATGAATTAGTTATAGTACAAATGTAAGAATGCTGATATACATGCATATATCTCCAGCATGTATACTGCAGCCCTAATCTTTATCACAATTCATATTTTACTTGGTCAGTTCTACTCTTATTATACATGTCTGATACATTAAATATCCAACGGTTGATCTAGAGAGTTAAACGTCATTTATTCTAATAGCTATAACAAATCTCAAATCTCCTAAGCCCACAATGTCATCACAATGTCAAGTTTAAGACCACACAGAGTCTCAGAGCCCACCACATACACACAGTGAACCCTGAGGGCAGGTCAAAGCATGGCGACATTACCACAGGAGACACCAGGCCAGAGGTTAAACCCAGGATTTGAGTTTTACACACGAAAGCTGATCTCTAGCTACTCTGACAAATGGCAGAAATGGGCAGAGAAGTGGATCATTAAAATAGAATGCAGATGATAATAATAAAAAAATTTAAATACAAAAAAAAAAAAGGTTACCTTGAATTTCCATCCCTGTTCCCATGAACATATCGAATACATTTCATTTACGCATAGTAAAACCCATTACCTAGAAAAATATAATGTGTGAAAAGGTACACATCTGTACCTCAAGGAGTTAAAAACAGTTTATAGCACACACTGACCAGGAATAGCAGTGTAACAGTATATGAGGGCTCATGAGCATGCTGAAATCACCATGCCACAGAGTCTGGGGCCAGGTTTATAATCACTGACTCGTTCTGTGACTGATGTTATGCACCAGAAATAATCCTGTTTTTTAAGCATATTGATGCATTTTAAATGGAACCGTTCCAAGATCTTGAAATTAAGAAAAAACATTTTTGCATGCACTTCAACCTATTGTAGATAACAAAAGTGCCCAATGCATCTCCACTGGATGTTTGCAGCAGTTCATTAAAAAAAGGTCATTGAACACCTTCATCGTCAATCTCATTTATAATCTGACTAAAAAGCCCTTGATAGATAGATAGATAGATAGATAGATAGATAGATAGATAGATAGATAGATAGATAGATAGATAGATAGAAAAAACAATTGATTAACAGATTTTGTGCTATACAATAAGATCAGATTTTGATCACGTGCTTCATATGTGCTGCATATGTATATATAGATATATAACAGTAAACATGATCCAGATGCATGCATGAGTGGAGGAGGCTGTAGTTCAGGATCATAATAGAGGACTCGGAAATCCAAACCCAAGTGTGAATGCATGCCTGCATTTTCAGTCTGATGCACACTTACTTCTAAATCCACATGATCTGCAGCAGTGCAGCAGTTTGCGGGGATCGGTGCAGCAGTTTGTGCAGCAGTTTGCGGGGATCGGTGCAGCAGTTTGCGGGGATCGGTGCAGCAGTTTGCGGGGATCGGTGCAGCAGTTTGCCGGGATCGGTGCAGCAGTTTGCCGGGATCGGTGCAGCAGTTTGCCGGGATCGGTGCAGCAGTTTGCCGGGATCAAGTGCAGCCTGGCCCTTTAAATACAAGCCACGTTTTTCCCGATAGGAGCGAAGCGGAGTGAAAGCCGGTGATTCCGCTGTTCTCCAACCCGTAGGAAATCCTTTGTTAGCGCCTCATCATTCTCCCAAACTCCACCACTCACGAGGGCAAATCTTTAAGAATGTTCTAACAGGAGTCTGGAAGTCTTGAGATGTCCTCAAAAGATGTGATCCGGTGACAACCTGGTGCCATTAGGAAGCCTATACAGGTCTGGCTGTCAATCTGGTATGTCGACAGCGTTGTGTGGAGACAGAGGTGGTAGGAGATGAACAGCTGCTGTCTCGGTCAATGGAGCAAACTCATTTCCTCGTCTCAGAAACGAGGCATATGGAAGGAGGGAGAAGGTTTCAACTACCCCCCCACCCCATTGAGATAAAGCGTCTATCAGCAGCGGAATTACACTCAGAGCACCGCCCCTTCTCTTACTGCGTGAATCGTTGTTGCAACACGCATGCGCGGAGTACCCCTTCTCTCTTTCTCCCCAACACACACACACACACACACACACACACTCATTTCCGGGTTTCTATTTGCCCAAAAGTACCCTTCATAAGGGATGGGCGATACCGAAATCATCGACTTTTGAAAGCCGAATATTAAACAGTAAATATATAAACTGGAAGGTTTAAGACTGCAGTTTGCATAAACAGTTGTGCATTTAATCCTCCATCACTGAACAGCACACCTCCACAATAAAGAAACTACACAGAGCAGACATAATATCATGGCCATTATTCAGGCATAACATTATGACCACCTTCCTATTATTTGATTTGTTCCCCCTTTTGCTGCCAAAACAGTCCTGACCCGTCGAACAATAACAGCATTAACTTCCTAAGCCAGCCTTCGCTCCCCACGTGCATCAATCGGCCTTGGCCACCTATGACCCTGTCACTGGTTCACAACCGTTCCTTCCTTAGACCACTTTTGATAGATACTGACCACTTCAGACCGGAAAACACCCCACTAGAGCTGCAGTTTTGCTAGCCATCACAATTCGGCATTCGTCAAACTCGCTCAAATCCTTAACACGTCAACTTTGAAGACAAAATGTACACTTGCTGTCTAATATATTCAACCCACTAACAGGTGCCATGATGAAGATATAATCAGTGTCATTCACTTTACCGGTTATATTGTTAAAATGTCATAATGTTATGCCTGTTTGGTGTATAAGAATAAACTCAAACATAAATGTCCTAAGAAACCTCAAAGAAATCATGATTCCTTCAAAATAAATAATGTTATGCAGAGTAATAAAAAAGGACCACCCTTAAAAAAGTGATCGGCTGAGATTTTTTTACAAAGTTTGTGTAATATTCTCTAGAAAGTTGCAGATCACTTCCCCTTTAATGTAGCTAATCATAGTCTACTGTAATGTCAGAGCCACATTACATAATAAGCATGACGTATATTATATGCGCAACTATCCAACTAAACATCCGTGTACCTATTTCCCACTCTATTTCCATTACCGATATGATATCATTTATCTTCCTTTTGGCAAAGCACAATATTATTTCAAATAGTGTTTTTTCCTAGACACATTTTTTTGCCAATCAAAGAAAATGGCATGCATTAAAATCATTATTATACAGTAGGATTGTTAAAAATTCTGATATAAAGGTTAAAACACACATTACTTCACACTACAGGTAGATTAAATAATATTATGTTATTATTTGCACTGAAATGTGGATTGAACATGGATAATTATATTGCTTATTGATTACGCTTATGTGCTTCACTGCTCAATTGTACAATGATAACTGCGTCTCTTTAACCCATACATTTCGCATCATGTAAAGTTATTTGTGACTTGTAAAAAAAAAAAAATAATAATAATAATCATAGTCAATTAGTGCCTGCTCAAGGCACTAGTCCATATGCACATAAATGTTTCAATAAACTTTTGGGATTGTGTTTATTTCAGAGGTCTATCTAATATACACTGCTTTGATCTTTGCCTAAAGAAAATTCAGATTTCACCACAAAGCTTGAATTTCTGAAATGTTTCTACCAGGCTCACGTGTATATCATGACAATCAATCCTTAGCTTCCGGAAAATAATGATCTTTAGGTTTAGATATCACATCCCTAAGCAACTCTGAAGAGTCAGAAGCTTGTGGTTAGCCCCAGATCAATTGACTTGCATTTCCTGAATGGATTTTCATGGTGCTTTTTTGGCTTTAGACTATGGCACAAAAATAATTAAATAAATAAATAAATAAAGAAAGAAATTACTTCATTTTAATGAAAGCGTTTTTTCCCTTACTTTGCATAAATATGCAATTTGTACCTTATTGTAAGTGTATATACTCTGTAATGCTTTTTTTCTCTCATTATCATATCTCATTAATGAATTCCATGATATTATAATTGCTCTTAATAATGGCAGCCTGATACAAACACACTACATTTGCACCTGTCTGAGATCTGATTCAGCTAATTTACATTATATAAGATAATGCATTCTGATAAAGATGAAGAAGATGATGATGATGAGCAGCGAAACATCTTTAAGTTGTTTCGCTGCTCAATAATAATCCAACCACTTTTAGTCAGAGATGTTTGTCATTCATAATGCACCCCCTGTTAGTCATACCTTGAGACAGTCGTACAGGTTTGGTGACCAGAAGTCCATCCATGGTACACTGATTTCCACAGGGGTGTAAGATTATTATTCCAGCTTTATTCTCAATGAAGCAGTGCTGGTCTGCAACTCCAGGGCCTTGAATGTTGATGTCTGTGGCTCCATGGCCCAGGGTAGTCTTCCCTAAAAAACATTTATTTAGTCCATTTGGCATACTGTTAATATAACAATAATATACATCAATAACGTTGCAATGTTTGGACATATCGTAATAAAATGTACAAAAATAACAGAGACATGTTTTTATGTAGTCTAGTTCCTAACCTAGCCTAGATTATTTTGGAGGCTCATTTTAACTCATTATTTAACAGTAAATGTAGTTGGTCTCACTAAAGATATCTAAGGTTGGCCATTTAAAGTGGGATTTTCTCATTGAATTAATGTCATGGCTTGTCAAGTTATTGGTCAGATATAGTTTATAGTGAAATGGACATATGCCTATTAAATGTAGTTAGAAAGCATGCAGTCAGTGATGATATATGATATGTTAATATCATTGATTTTTTTTTCTCAAACCATGTCTTCATGGAGCTCAAAATACAACAACATGCTATATAACCGCGTGCTGCTTGGCAACAGTTTGGAGAAGGCCAACACATGGCAGTGAGGGATGGAGGTCTACATACTTTTGTCCATACAGTTTATAGTTTACTCTAGGAAAGTCTGTAGATTTTTGGGAACTACATATATAGTAGAATAAGTCAAGTGTATAATCCTGTAATCTTCTTTAATATTTGCTGGACCATGCTAGATTTGTATGTGGCTTGTAACTTACAAATTGCAATACTTTAATATTAACTATATTCTAATGCACTACTCCATGCTTTCTACTGAAGCATAATAATGATATTAGCTGCTTAGCAAAATGTATTGTTGCTATACGACCTTTGCTTTGCCTACTTCCAGTTCACCTCAATCTTAAAATCAACACAGGCTTCAAAGTGATTCACAGGTTCACACCAGGAAAGCTATGTCTCCCTCCACACCTAACATTAGTCACAAAGGGCTCAGCCTTTATGTCATCCTAGACCACACTGAGAAAGAATGTTGACCTGTTTTCTAAGGAAAATGAATCATGAAGTGCTCACTACAAGACATGACAACATTGGAACCAGAGCATGGCAGTCCATCTCCAGGTCAGGGTAAACAAACACAACTCTGGCAGGAAAAACAAAAAAAATCACATTCCTTCCTCCTGCTGGCGCTGTTCTATCTTCGTTAGTGTTATCAGTTAGATAAGTAAGGACATGTGGAACACCTCAGGCTAGCAAGAGTTACATTTCTTTTTCGACATTAGCTAACTTCGTGCCTCTTCATTACAAGAAAAGGTCATGGTAAAATAAAAAATACCACATGATTATTTTCCACTGTATTTGTTTCATATTTTTATTGCATTAAATAATTTGTAACAGTAGCATTGAAAACACTATAGAAACACTATTTTCCTCAATTTATCAGTGATTGTTCTTTGTAAAGCCTCTGCTGAATCCTATTGGCTATGTTTTACCTTGAAATAACATTGCGTTATTTTACAGTATAACATTATAGATGCATTAACAGTACTATAGACTCAGGTTTTCTCAAGACATACCATTATGCCGACATACCAGCACATGGACATGAAGTACATTTTATAGAGAAAAGTGTGTGAACATGTTCGAGAACATTCTATACATTTTTTCTAGATGACCAGATAATGGAGTGATAGGAAAAGCCTGGATAGTTTCAGAGTGGAACTTGATGGACAGGCATGAAATGGGTTCATTAGGTAGAAGGTTTTTACAAGGTCTTTTGTAACTGCAGAGTCTGAACAAATGTGGGGGTTTTGATGGCACTATCCTGCTTATCATGACTTGCTGTGTTATTAGGCTTTCAGTCCAGAGCTGGAGGGGGAGGATAAAGAGAGGGTGAGGAAAGAGTAATTTGGATGTTTCCAGTGATTGCATCCTAACTCTGAGTACATAAAGGTTGTGTGATTTTAATTTGCATTGATGCATTTATTGCATGTATGCTATTTTTTCCGTGATTTAATGATCTACACTCAAAATCACAGATTTTGTAGTTACTGTAAACTGGGTGAAGTTTGTTTGTTTATTCATTCAGTCATACATTTTCTTCCAGTAATAGATTAATCCTTGTCAGGGTCTCAGTTCCTATCCTGGGATCATTGTGCAGAAAGTAGGCACACACATTCACACACTCAATTCTATTCACAATTTAGGGTGCACCTGCTAGTATATTTTTGCAAGTTGTGAGGAAACTGCAGACCTCAGTGGAAACCCACCCAGACACAAAGCAAGCCCTTCTACTTTGCATCACATTCAAGCTTGACAAATCCAAAAACATTGCAACATCTCTAAACCTTTGTAGTGTGTGCGATAGCATTTATCGTGTATATATTAACGACAAACTAACCCTACCAAAATGAGCATATGGCACAATACCCTAATGCATTGTGACAAGAACGCTGGTAGAAAATATTTGACCTCGATGGCAGAGCAAGCATGTGACATTATTAGAGTCAGACAGCGTAGGTTTGCAGGCAGACCCTGGTTTTCTGCCAGATATTGTTCTGGGGCTAAATACAATGTGCAATACCATGAGCAAACAAGTGTTTTAAAATAAAAAATGTCAATTAGTGTCAGTGTAAATAAATGCCAGTACCCTGTTCGATACAATATCATTTGCATGAGAGTTACTGTATGGGGGCTTATTTGCAATTGTGTGTGGAATGGTGTAGATTTGTGGAGGGGGCTCTTGACATTTAGTATATAGTGTAAACAGTATATATTTTTTTGTGTTCCTCAAGGCTAAATTTACACTCAAAGGTGTACCGACACACGGAAGCAGTATTGTGAGTTCTGCAAGTATGCTCTTCTAGAAAAGCTATAATTCCAAGCTCTTGTAACCCAAAATCACAGTTTACCACCTCTTTGCTGGTGGGGTAGAATTGTATGCTTAAGAGGTTCTGAAATTATGAATAAAGAACATCATGGAGAACTCACCCTCAGGCAGAGGCAACAATGTGATGGCTGTGCTGAGACGGCCGCTTCCAAGACTGACTAGATGAGGACGTTCTGCTTGAACCTTAAGCCCCTTCCCTGTCTCTAACAAGTCCAGTGGAGTGCTCTGTGGAGGAAAAGAGGTCAACCTGAATAAGGATCTGTAAACTGTTGGTAATAGCATTTCTTTGTAAAATGCTTCAATATGCAGGAAACTCCACAAGTGTCCAATTTTGAGGTCTATCAATGGAATGGAACTAATTTGTTCAAATCCTAGTGGCTTGACTGTAATGTCTAACGTAAATTTTATTTATTTATTTATTTATTTATTTATTTATTTATTTTTGAACTGATAAAAAGAGGTGGATATTTGAAAGTGTGTAAGCTGTAGTTGTCATGGTAACAGTGATAGGATAGCTGGAGCTTGACTTTTTGCTATCTTGCAGTGGTATCCTTGTCCTGAAGCTTTCTTGCTAATTTACTGGGGATTCTTACACAAAGCTTTAGGTTCTGATAATAACCTCACATCTTATATTTAATAGATAGTCATCTGTAACCCTGTTGAAAAATGTAATATTATAGTTTTCCATTTCAAGTAATTAATATATTATTTACTCTTGACTGAAAAAAGATTTTCCGTGGCTATAGATTGAAACATCAAGTTAAAGATTTCATTCTCACTCTATTTACTACTGAGGTACTATATATTCCAATGCTGCACTGTGTTTCCATTAGCTTGTCCTTCCATTAGGTTAAAATCTACTGGAGATGTTTTTTTTTTTCGCTCTGCACAAATCAATTTCTCAATTTAAGAATGCGATAACAATAATACCATTTACTCTACACAGTATACAGTAATGTAAAATTTTACTATCTGGTATCACCCAGGAGTGGATAGGGTCTCTTTCAAGACTGGTTCCTCTCCATGTTTCTTCCCATGTCATCTTAGGGTATTATTCTTTGCTATTGTCAATCTGGCTTTCTCATCAAGGTTTTAGATCTGCATCCAGATTTCTATAAAGCTGCTTTATGATAATGGTATAAAAAAAAAAAAAAAAATCTAAATACATATAATAATACATTGAATTAAATGTTATAAATATTCATGCTTTGATACTGTATTATAGCTGCTTATAATGATAGTATAATTAATCTTTTATTTTAGTCTATAATAATAAAAAATTATAAAATTGTGAATATATATATATATATATATATATATATATATATATATATATATATATATATATATATATATATGTATATATATATATATATATATATATATATATATGAGTGGATACCGGTCTAAGACTGGTTTTGTCTGTACGGGTGTTCCTCAGGGTTCCATCTTAGGCCCCTTACTTTTTAGCATATACATATATCCGCTTGGATTGCTTTTAAGAACACTTGGGCTAAATTATCACTTTTACGCGGACGATACGCAGATTTATATTCACTCTAAACCTAATCAACATTTTGACCTTTCTTTTTTAACACACTGTATTGCTGAGATAAAAACATGGATGTCTCAAAACATTTTGTGCCTCAATAGTGATAAGACAGAGGTCTTGCTTATTGGCACCCCTCACCAGCTTCGCAAAGCTGGTTCATTATCCCTAAACGTAGACGGCTCTGTTCTGGAAGTACAAACCAAATTAAAAAATCTAGGAGTCATCTTTGACTCAAGTCTATCTTTTGACCCTCACATTTGGTACACTGTAAAGAACTCATTTTTTCATCTCAGAAATATCGCTAGACTTCGCCATATGTTATCCCATTCTGTAACTGAAAGGCTTATTAATACTTTTGTGTTTTCCCGCATTGATTATTGCAATGCTCTACTGGCTGGGGTTCCTAAAACTACTCTTAATAAACTGCAATGTGTACAAAATTCAGCTGCTAGGATCCTGACTGGAGCCAGGCAAAATGAGCACATTATACCAATTCTCAAGTCCTTGCATTGGCTTCCGGTCAGGTTCCGAGTAGATTTCAAAGTTTTAATGCTTACATACAAGGCACTGCATGGTCTCGCACCCCAGTATCTGTCTGCACTTTTAACTGTATACACACCCAAGCGTATATTACGCTTTTCACAAGCAGGACTATTGGTAGTTCCACAGACACGGCTGCGTTCAGTAGGGGATAGGGCTTTTTCTTCGTATGCACCAAGACTTTGGAATTCACTCCCTTCTCACATCAGAGACGCACAGAACTTCATTACTTTTAAATCCCTTTTAAAAACTCATTTTTTTATGGTTGCTTTTTTTTAACATTTTGATTTTGTGTGTAATTATAAGTATGTGTGTATTATTTGCTCTATTTTTGTGTGTGTTGTATTCTTGTTTTCCTGTATGTAAAGCGCCTTGAGAAGCTACTTTAAAGGCGCTATATAAAAACAAAGTTATTATTATATATATATATATATATATATATATATATATATATATATATATATATATATATATATATATATATAAATTCACACATGAAAATTGTAATGTCAGATTACACAGTGTTTTGAAATATCTCTCACCTTTAGCACCTGATGTGTGTGTCGGCTGTGATCGGGTAGGTTTCTGTTCACACGGTCCATGTCGTCTGTGCTATTTGTTTCTCCTCCTAATATCTGAGCATTCTGTGGGAGGCAAAAGACAGCCGTGAGAAATTTGCGAAGAGTTCCTTCTTGTTTTCACTGGACACAAGTGATATGCAGAACACATCCCTGAATCGTCATTAAAGTGTATTCTTGCATTTTAAGAATTCACCAGCTCCCTGTTTGTATGTTTATTCCAGAAAATCCAGTCATATGTGCTGTACTTCTGAAACGGTCTTTTCTTAGACACTTGTGGAAAAAAGAGGCCAAGCTCAAAATAGCAAAAATATTACAATTTGAATGGTTTTAACAGCAAATACATCATCAGAGACCTTGTAGTTTTCTAGAATACAAAGGTCAAACCATGATCATTTAAGGTTTTGATGTAAATTTCATATTTGGATGCACAAAATATTCCAAAAATACTGTATGTTTGGACCTGATTGGATATTGTTTTCCAAAATAATTAGTCATTATTTGGTTATCTGCCACACCTGGAGCAGTAAAAGATCCTAGGTTTCCTAAGACAGTTGAAAGCTTAATTTTGGCAATTTTTGACCAGGGGTTTATACTAAATAATGTATTTTTTTCCCTATAAAATAGATGTCTCTCTTTATCTCAATTTACACCAAGATATCAGTAGCGTAAAATGGAAAGTCAAGCACAGCAGTGCCTCCTGAAAAGTTTAATGAAACAACCACTACACCATGATGCTTCAGTTTTTCTTCGCCATTTATATAAACCTTTATATAGCAACATTTTCCCGTTCTCAGCTGAGCGCTACAGAGCCCTGGTAACACTCACACATAGATGCCGCCCTCCCCTAGAATTCCTCACAACTTACTCACAATCCTGGCTCTTTTAACCAGAGCAGAAATGGCTATATTTATCCAATACCTATAAAAAGAGATGTCTGTACTTCTATAATCTGGAGAAGAAAAAAACAACACTTTCCAAAAAAAGAGGCTTGTAGTGAATGAATACACGAAAGACTCAAGCTGCATGGATGTATATGCAGTATTTATTACAAATTACGATTGTTGTTATTGAGAGAAATGGCTGGTTAACGAGAGCATATCATGTTGAATTGAAAATTGCATTGTATATTTGTTAGATCCTGAAAAATGATATAGAACAAAACCAAATAAAATCAAATATATTTAGACTTCCATTTTAGTTGCAAAAGAATTACACTTAAAAAAAAACAACATGAAATGGCCCAGGTCTGCAAGTAAGGTCACGAATTGCTTTTCTTATAGTTGTAACAAACATACTGTGGCTATAAAGTATTGATTTTAGAGGAAAAAAATGAGGTGTACCTGTCCCCAGTGGTCCAGCAATGCAATATCACCATATTTCATTAATGGTCCTTCAGTCACTTCCTAACAATCCTACATCAAACTAAATGTAAATGTATACTCCGCTCGATGGACTGCTGTCTATTCAGAGCAAAGAAGAGCAGACTTTGCAGTGTAGACCTGCCTGTACATGCATCAGTGAGCCAGAGCCTGCATTCCAGCCCACCAGCCAAAGCCCTGATAACAGACTATAGAGAGCCCGTTAAAAACAGCAGAGAAGAAAGAAGAAAGGCAGAGGATGATGGAACGCAAATGGGAATTTCTAAAGTTTAGACGTAGCAAATGTGCAAAACTGCTAAAAGAAAAAAAACAATGAAGCCACTGTATGTGAGTCACTGGATTTCATACAATGAGACACAATTGAAGGCACACAGCAGATTCTTCCAATTGGGCTGGGTTTGATCTCACTCCAGAGCCCATTTATGACCACATGATCACCAGAGCTTATCATCAGGACATATGCTCCCTACCTCCCCAGAATCTCCAAACTAGCTTTGATCTGAACTTCACAAAAAACCATCTGACAGATGAGCACTTGTTATTTATTTTTTTCAGCAGTAGTCTAAAAGAGTGTTTTTTACCCTTACAGTATGTGTGTGCAAATCCTTTTCTCAGGTTCTGGACAGATCTGTTTTCTTGGTAGTGCACTGAGAAAGGGCTAAAAGATCTGATAGCAAGACATGTGGGTCTGAGATAAAGCCACATCATGGCAAGAACACAAAACAAGACAGTCACTGACATGCACAGTCCATAACAATGTGGAGTGCACATGGCACATTCTTGCTTCCAGTGCCTGAAAATGTTGGACCATAAAAAGCATGTGGACAGCTTCTTTTCTGGTCTCCCATAAAATGTGAGGGCCAAACTACTTGGCTGTTGAAATGTGTAATGTTTTCTGAGCAAGGGGAACTCTTAAGGGCCATCAAGTAAAAAAAAAAAAGCCTGAACTGAAAATGAAACATCTGGTGGTCTTTATTTGTTTGCCCATTTTTTTTCAGGGTCTTGCTTGTATATAAATTATACTAGCAATCCTATTTTTGTGTATTGTTTCATCTCATTTAGTAACAAAGGTTTTAACTCTTCCACTGCCAAAATTTGCATTATTAAAATTTAAATTAACATTAAGCTACCTATTGGTAAAGACTTCAAGACAGAAGGTTGTATAAGTTTGATTAACCATCAGTTAACAGCAGTTTATAGCATGCATTGTAAGATTCACTGATTTGCATCTTTATTATATATAATCATCAGTAGATGTGCTATACTTTTATTATTTAAAAGTGTGCAATAATTTGTGACCAATATTTTATATGAAAATTGATTTCTCCTCGCTAAACTGTTTCCCGAGTCCGTTCTCTCTGCACAACTGCTGCTACGTGAATATAACGTGTCTCAACACTACGTAAACCGAAGCGTGTCCTGAGAGTCACATAGAATAGAGATTAACATGGCAGAGGTAGAGCTGCATCTTCCTGGAGACAGAACAGGAAAAGAACACCTGGTTTAATTAATCGTTTTTCTTTTTGGCCTGCTTATGAAAAAGTGATTTGTTGAAAGCCAGAAGGCACTTAAATTAATTTATGATTTGCAGTCTGTAGAAACCAAAGAAATCAAAGCGAATTATCTGTACTAAATCGAATTGCATAGCATCATATTTTTTTTTCCATTGCATTGTATTGCATAGAATCAAATTGAAATTAGATCGCACTGCATCGTGACATCATATCAGTAGCTGCTTGATATGATCATTGGCTATGCATCGGGATGCGAATCGCATTGGCCTCTTGGTTTATGGACAATAGACAAGATTCAGCCATCAAAATGTGACAATAGATTGGGAAATAATAAGGAAAAAACTCACTTTAGATATTTGTAGAAGGTCAGGATCATCTTCATTCACAGGTATCAGTAATCCAATTAGACTGATTCACACGATTATACACTTGACATTCCTAGTGGTTGTAAGTACTGACATTCAGACAATAGATAAAGAAAGCAGGTGACCATTGTCAGGATGACAAGGCACTATGACTCCCATCATATACTGTACCTCACCATGTCATGTGATTGTTTGCGCACCTCATGACCTTATTATCTTGTTAATTCTGGATTAACACTTTGGCTAGGACTTGGGAATGATCATGAGTTGTTTTTATTAGTGGCAATTTGTATACAGCTATTGAAAACTAGGATTCTATTGTTATCGTTTGTTATTTATTGTTAATCTTATTAAATTCTTTTTACCACATTATCTGTGTAAAGCTGCTTTGAGACAATTTCCATTGCTATAACCTCTATACAAATAAACAACCAAATTTACAACCAAAATTCTAATATTTGTTCATTAAAATTGTATTCATTTATTTCCAACAGTTAATTCTCTTCATTTCGTAGCGTTTCTCTTTCCAGCACTGTTTCCAGTATGTGTATGTGTATGTTAGATTTTTTTGCCCAGAGCCTTCAAAGTCAGTACTGCTGGCCCATGTATCTTGAACTATATAAACAAGGTCTGTTTCTTTAACCAATCAAATTTCATATTCGCCATACAGGGCCAGCTAGCTGGCCCAGAATAGCGTAAGCATTTTTCGTCCTCTGATTGGTTGGTCAGAGTTATACATTTTTATGCCTATGGAGGAAGAGAAATTGATTTGGTCTCCGACATACTTAAAAATCCCTTTTTAAGAAAAGCTAGACATCGTGAGGAGAGGTCTGCCAACAATGGCTGACAAAGGAAGAGAAATTAAATTTGGTCTCAGACATACTTAAAAATCAATTTTCAAGGCAGACTTTTCCAGAAAAGCTAGACATCGTGAGGAGAGGTCGGACAACCCTGAAACTAGCTAACTTGTCTTAGCCTGGGAAAGGGTTTGTTCGCCACTTCCAGATCAGCCTACGAGCCGTACCACTGGCTTACAGCCTCTGAGGAGCAGTGCAAATTATGTGAGTATGCATTATGAGTCTGCATCTCTGGTGAGTTTAATGTATTTTATTTTCTTTCTTTATTTTTTTATGTTTTTGTTATGTTATTAGACAAATATTGATTCTGAACTGCTTCAGATGATGTACGTGGCACAGTTGCGGTTGTAGTGTAGAGGTTTGTAGTCTTAACTGGTTTTCTTGCTTTATTAAAATGGTATTTACCCTTAATATGGGAAATTCCTCTCTCTCTGTAATGCCACGTGTTGTTATTTTGCGGTTTTGTTTAGTATTAATGGTTTCTATAATTGTGATGTGATATATATATATATATATATATATATATATATATATATATATATATATATATATATATATATATATATGATGCTGTATATATGATGATATATATATATATATATATATATATATATATATATATATATATATATATATATATATATATATATATATATATATATAATGATGCTAAAGGGATTTCTGAGTGTCCTACCAAATGACCCTACCCAATAGATGGTAGGTATGGGTTAAAATAATAAATCTTTTCTGTACATCTTAAAATCGAGTTATATTTAAGGTTTCTTTCTCAGTCGTAGAATTTGGTCCTTAATCCCACTCCTAGTGCATTCCCCATGCAATTAACTAACAGATATAAGTTAATCAGCTGGAGAGCTGCATTCAATTAAGTTTTGGAAAGGGGGTTTTACAGGAGCCAGTCGATCAGAAAAGCAGCCACATGGACTGAAAGGAGAGCAGGGACTCTTCTGGAGAAATGACGTGACAACACTGCTAGGAATGTGGATGTATTACCACTTGATCCCCTGCCTTATAACAGTCAGCAGTGGTTTAATCCATGCTGAGTGTATTCGACAGTCCTGCAGTGACTGAGTGACTTCAGTGTACTCCTGCTGCCTAGTTAATGGAAATTTCCCCTCAAGATAGTACACTGCCTGCTCATGAAATGGTGACGAAAACACAGAAGGGATCAGGGAATGGAAATATAGAATAGATGCTTTAAAAGATTGTTGTTGCAGTAGTCTCATAAAAGCCTGCTGGTTTTTTTCATCAGTGGAAATTCAGCAATGCTTAAGAAATGAAAGGGCATATGGAGGGGAGGGTGGGGGGTGGGGAGTTGTGTGTTCGAGAACATTTAGTTTGGTCGCTAATCAAGCTTTTGCAGCTGTCTAATCCAAGACCTCCACCTGGTGGTGAGCCCAGAGCACACAAACTCCATTCTCTGTTTCATTTTCATAAAAGGTGCTAATCGCAATTCTACAGGTTAATAATATGCCAAAATAATCTGCATCAACATTCATCAAAATCAAGTTTCATGGTTTAAAGAAACAGGATCACTACATTGCAGACTGGTTATATAGGGAAAAGCTTAGCCTACGGCCTTTTTTTTTCTTATTTTATATGCCAAGCTTTAGAAGATTTGTTCAGTGGGAGGAATCTGAATTATGCAGTGCACCATGTGTAGCCAGGATATTATGGGGCAGAAGAGACATACTTGACATTTCTTTGAGTATATGATTATAGCCACTCTGGCACCCAGGGAAAGATGTGGGCAGTTAAGTGCATTCTCTGTTTTAGACCATTCCACAAGTATGTGACAGAACTGCTGAAAGGGAAAATGGGTATACACCAGTAGCTGTGCCTAGCAAAGAATAATGCAGGCAGCAGTTAGCGCTTTTAAGTTATGTAATAAAGTTTGGATTACATTATAAACAACCATTATGGGGAAAGTGCCAAATTCCAAACAGACCTTATATTTTTCTAAAACCATGACACAAGATCTTTTAGCACATGTGCAGTTTAATGTTTTTTTTTTCTGCTTCAGTGCTTTAAGGTCAGACAATATAACATGATTAGACTTGTAAGAAGACCTGATGCTGTTTTATAATGCTGAATGAAATCTCGATTATTCGGTCCTCACTGATACTCATTGTGCCTTTAAAGACAGAGCTTTTTCCCATTAAGAAGTAAAAGGAAGTTGCCTGTGGGTTGTGAAGACCTCACACGCCTAGAGGTCAAAGATTGTCCATCAAAGAGTCCTAAATGCATGTTTGTTTGAATGGCAGTTGAATATATAAGATCCCATTAGGGGAGATAGGAAACAAAAGGTGATTATAAACTGGCTAGAAAGAATGCAGAGAGTTAAAAAAAAAAAAAAAAAGTTAAACAGTTAGTAGAACAAAAGATACACTTGTATCCTTCTTAAGCAAAAATCTAATTCTCTTTAGGTTAAATAACCAATAATTCATATTTGTATTCATTCACAGAAAATAAGTATCCAGTTTCCCAGATCAGACTCAATAATTAAGCTGAAGATTTCTTAATTACATTTTAGTATTTATTGGGTATCATCAACAAACAACTGTCTCAATCACATCTGCCAATCCTTATTCTTGCCTATAACAATACACAAATAAACAACTAAGGGGATTCCCTAACTCCTGGCACCACGTCAAGTCTCCAGTGAGATTCCAATATGCTTCGTAACTACAGAGTCACAGTAGGAAGCGCACAATGAAGTAAAGTTCTGTGTAACAACACAATATTGACACTGGTGGTCAGGGGAAGATAAAAAAGTAAACATAACAAAGTGGCACAAGAACAGGAACACAGGAGACTGGGGTTTCTATATATAGACTTCCTGTAGTACATGGACGAACTGACCGTTTCCTTTGTAGCCAGACTAGGGTGAACCTTTTTGAAAGAAAAAATAACACATTTTGGAGGTGGTTTTTTTCATAGGTGTTCCCTCAGACAGACATGTCACAGGCACAAATAGGGGAACATCATCAGGAGTGTAAAACGGATCAATTAAACCCTAAAAACGTATTAAAAAGTGAAAATTTCACTTTCTATAATACTGATTGGTGTGGGCTTATGTAATATCTTACTTACTCAACATATAATTTGACACGTGCATGTCCAATGCAGTAATTTCTGGCATTTTCTGACTTTCCCGTTTGCATCAATAATGCATAAAGGAAAAGCGTGACTAATACACCCCTGGCTGAGATTCATCTTTGGAAAGTTCCTGAGGAGTCAGTCTTTCCCTTGTTCCCTTAATTAGGGGTATGGGGCAGCGGGGCATTTTGGGAGTGCCGTATTCGGGTAGGCCCTTGCTCAAATGTTCCATTGACTTTGGCTGTTTGTTTCCCAAAGACACTAGACTCAACCAGCATTCCAGCTCCACTGACACAAAGAGTTCTTTTCAATGTGTTCTAATCCCTGAAGAGAGGGAAAGGGGCCTGGCCCTCCTTCACCACTGGCCATGACGTGGATACTGCATACACTCACACATGCACACACTCACACAGAGCTTTTTGCAACAAATCTGCAGAAGACCTACTCAAGGAATCGCTAGATCTATGATTTAAATCGGTTCTGTATTTTTCTGCAAAAGTATTACATTTATATTTACGGAATTTAGCAGTCGCCCTTATTCAGAGTGACGTGCAAAAGTATTAATAAAATTGTATATGCAAAATATTGTTGCATAATACGAAAAATTATATTCTGAATTTTTTTATTTTTTATTTTGTATGTTTTGAGAATATTGTTAAGATTTATTTTTTTCTCTGGAACAGCAGCTCTGACAGTAATGCAGGCTGCAGGGCGAATCACTGTTTTTTTTATTAATTTGCTCATTCTAATCCATTATTGCATACACTGGCATATGTATGGCAGATGATTCAAATAAATTTAAATAAGTGTATAATCTATTATATAGTGAAGTTTTCTGAAATATAGCGTATTTGTATAGCGTTTTTAAAAGGATTTACATATTAGTCCCGGTTAACAACGGCATATTGCCGTGGCATAAGAGGTGCGATGACAAAATAATCAAAATGTTGACTTATTCATTTCCAGCATTTTACTTATTATATTTTACATTTAATTAATTCATTATTCCTATTCGAATTACTACTCTTTTTTTCAGTGTACTCTGCTAGTTAGCACTCCATCTAAGACCCTCTCCTTCTCCTGGCTTGACTCTGTAGCCATCACACAGAATGTTCTGTATATGCAGTAAGTGCTGGGTGGTGGTGGTGCAAATCTTAAATTACAGAGCTCTTTCACACTACATCCTATGTGGACTGTGCTTTATGGTATCGGGCTGACTCACTTATTATTTTGAGATAATTTGTTTATGTAAAATGGCAAAATAAGTGTAAACATACTATTTACAACTGGTTCGCCTTTATATATTTTCAGTGAGGCCAGTGCCGCAATTACATAGTGCAGAAAGGATAAGCATAAATAATTACATTTCAAGAGCAATCCTCTATGAATAGAAATTCTGTTGGTATTGGTAACTCTCAAAATCCCTTTATTCCTGTTATTTGTAAACAAATTCATCTTTTATTGGTCCAGTTTCCAAATTTCTGTACTACTTTTGTTGTTGACTAAATCTTTTTTTTTTTTTTTCTAAAATAAAAAAATGTCATGCAGACTTTGTGCACTGTGCCAAGTGTTGCTTCTATCCTCACAGCCAGATTGCGGCTTTTAATTTAGTGCCAAAATTCCCAGACCAAAAAAATTACAGACAAAAGGAAAGCCCAAGGGCAGGAATTTTGATTAAGGTACAAAGTGCCAGAAGAATGGGGAAGAGACCCCTTCAAAGAAAAAAGAGACCCTCCAAACGTACCTTTTTTCCACTACTACACCGGGGGAATTAAGCTGCAAAGAGCAAGTAAAGTATCCTCGAGTCACCCGTCTCGTCAGCAAACGCCACTATTGACATAATTTAGTAAAGAACATAGTAAAGGAACGACAAATCCATGAGGCCCCGTCTGAGGAGTCGGGGAGAGTAAAGAGCCAAGCCATGTTCTGGAAGCTGAAATGTGAGGAAGCGCCGAGGTGCAGGATGAGGACATGGAAGCAAGTGAGAGGAAGCAGCTTTTAAAAATCTCTTTAGTTAATGGAAATCTCGTCATTCACCTCCTTCCTGGTGGACCATTTGTGCTTAAAACTAAAACTTTTCTTGGAGCACACCACTTCTTTGACTGTAATTGTCATTCATGTGTGTCACAAAATTACGCCTCAAAGTTTTGAGACAAATAAGATCTGATAATAAATTATAAGAGAGTAAGAGGATGTGCAGGTCAGCAGTTAGACCTGCCTACACTGCAGAAATGCACTTTGACAGATGATCATATAATGTAGAAATCCATTATACTACTGCTGAATGGTATTGAAGAATTACTGGTATTGAAGAGTTGCTTGTGACATTCATGCACACACACACACACACACACACACACACACACACACACACACACACACACACACACACACACACATTTTTCATCTGAGAAATTAGTTTCTAAATGCGGTCATTGTGGTTACATTCATTAGCAGCAGCATTTAAATTTAAAAATGAGTTAATATTTGAGTGTTTGAAGGTTAAAATCTCATACCTTCATACAAGGCATTCCTGATTAAATTCAATTACAACTTTATGGCCACTAATTCTGTTGGCCCCATTTTGCTGCCAAAACAGTCCTGACCCATCATGCATTAACAGCATTAGCAATTTGAGCTACAGGAGCTCGTCTGTTGGATCGGACCACACCGGCCAGCCTTCGCTACTCACGTGCATCAATGAGTCTTGGCTGCCCATGACCCTGTCGCCGGCTCGGCACTGTTCCTCCCTTGGACCACTTTTGATAGATACTGACCACTGAAGCCTGGGAATTTGTCAACTTTGAGGACAAAATGTTCACTTGCTGTCTAATATATCCAACCCACTAACAGGTGCCATGATGAAGAAATAATCAGCGTTATTCACTTCAACTGCTATAATGTTATAATGTCATAATCTTATGCCTGAATATAGTGGAGTATAAAGTATATATACTGATTTATAAACTAAATTATATCTTTGATACTCAGTTAAACTAGTATCAATCTACAGTAACGAAATACATTGACTTAAATACTATACACCACTGGGTTAAGTGTAGATGTGTAGATGAAAAATTGCTTTGCATTAAAACTGATCAATCACAATTATTGAATCAAGTTAAGGGGTAGACAAGAAAATAGCAGGTTTTGACAAGAACTGAAGACAAGAAATTAGCAGGTCTGACAGAAAATATTCAGAAGCACATCTGCTCACTGGAAACACATTCATTTGCAATAAAAAACTAAATATAACAACCTTTATACCAGTGGCAGGCGGTCAGGGCCAGCAAAGCCTTCTCTGCTGGCTTAAACACTATCAGAAGCGCGGACCTACGTTTACAACCCAAATTCTAATATTTGTTCCATGAAATTGTATAAATTTATTCACAACAGTTTGTTCTCTTTATTTTGTAGTGTTTCTCTTGGCTGCACTGCTTCCAGTACGTGTATGTGGATGTTAGATTTTTTTTTGTCCAATCAGATTTCAGCCTCTATTTTTTGCCATGTCAATCTAATCTGCCCAGGGCCTTCAAAGTCTGTTCTGCTGGCGGTCTTACCATAGTTTTCTTAATAAATAGCTCTGTTTCTTTAACCAATCAGATTTCATATTTGCCATACAGGGCCAGCTAGCTGGCCCATGATAGCATCAGTCTGGATTTACATGAAGAGACAGAAGGATTTGAGGCAGCCTACATCCACAGAACATACATCTGTGGTTAGTTCTCCAATTGTTTGGAACAATCTACCTGCCAAGTTCCTTCACACAGAAAAAGTAAGTTCCAGTAAATGGTCTTTAAGGTGACAACTGTGGATCTTTGTTTTAATTTAAAGGTACAAATTGATCTCTGACCTATGTTCATAGGTACATTAATGTACAGCTGAAGCGACAAAGCATTTGTACTCTTTAAGATACATTTCTGCACCTTGACATTCCTGTGTTCATTTTTCGGTCCTCTGATTGGTTGGTAAGAGGGAAACTGGTACAACCAAGTTTGACTGGCAAAACACGTGTGTAGCGCTCTGCATACATTAATACATCAGAGATAGACTTTTTTATGCCTATGGAGGAAGATAAATTGATTTGGTCTCAGGCATATTAAAAAATACATTTTCAAGAAAAGCTAGACAACATGAGGAGGTCGGCCAACCCCGAAGCTAGCTAGCTTGTCTCAGCCCGGGAAAGGGTTTGTTCACCACGTACAGACCAGTGAATACGAGCGGTACCACTGGATTACAGCCTCTGAGGAGCGGTGGACATTATGAGTATGTATCCCTGGTGAGTAGGTTGTATTTTATTTACATTTATATGTTTTTGTCATGTTATTAGACAAATATTGATTCTGAACTGCTCCAGATGATGTAGGTGCACAGTTGCGGTGGTAGTGTAGAGGATTGGAGTCTTGACTGGGTTTCTTGCTTTGGTAAAATGGTATTCACCCTCCATATGTGAACTGCCTCTCTCTCTGTAATGCTATGTGTTGTTATATTGCGTTTTTGTATAGTATTGACGGTTTCTATAATTGTGACGGGATATTTTTGGTATTAAGAGGTGGATTAAGTCCGGTAAATCCCCACTGAAGGCCCAGGTACCAAATGCACGGCCCTCCACTGATTTATACTTAACCCAGGAATACTGTACACAAACCAGGAACACACAGGTTGGATGGGACAACAGATCATTACAGGGCTTCTTACACACTCATTCACACCCAGGGTAGACAATCCATTATGTGGACACGGACAGAACCTGAACTCAAGCCCAGGAACAAAATGGGACCCTGATGATGAGAAAATGCTTTCTGCAAGAACATTGTTCATTTATTTACTCATAATTAATGAAAAGAAGGAAACTGTGCATGCACACTTTTGAAAGCATTTTAAACATTTGAGGAGTATTTTTGTATGAGCAGCTACCTAAAAGCAATAAACCTTGCAATGGTTTAACCAAACACATTTTATGCTGGAGAATAAAGCCAAAACAAAAATACTGTGCTGTAGTATACACAATGCATTGTGAATACATTTCTGTTACTTGTGTGAGTTTTTCTTATGAAATGACATCTTAATAACAGGAAGTGACCTGGGTTAATTCTGAAACAACAAATCTGTGAGGTTTCCGGTTCCAAAACTAACAAATTAATAGAAAAAGTGTACTAGCTGCAAGAATCAGAGTAGAGAACAACAAGGAGTCCTGGAAGTAATAGTTTTGGCACCCACAGAGCCCTGATCTCAACATCATTAAGTCTGTCTGGATTTACATGAAGAGACAGAAGGATTTGAGGCAGCCTACATACACAGAACATACATCTGTGGTTAGTTCTCCAAATGTTTGGAACGATCTACCTGCCAAGTTCCTTCACACAGAAAAATAGGGGTTTTGTTTTTGTACCTAAAGGTACTTTTGCCACAAAAGAACCCTGTAAGTCTCTGTCCAATGTTCATAGGTACATTGATGTACAGTTGAAGCGACAAAGCATTTGTACTCTTTTGGATACATTTCTGTACCGTGACATTCCTGTGTTCAAAATCTTTGTGCAAGTGTACCACAAACATCAAGAAGGATTGATGCTGTTTTGCACGCAAAGGGAGGTCACACCAAATATTGATATGGATTTGGATTTTGTTTTAGTTTTTAAAGCATTCTCAATTTACAGTCTTTTTAACACAACTGTACTGAATATGTGCCACAGAAAGTAATAAGGGTCAGGCTTAAATATTGTGATATAAAGCCAAAGTAGGTTTTTCTTTCCACAGTCAAAAACGATAATCTGGTCATGGAAAGGTTCTGCTTTCTCTTAGTGGCCTGCTCTGTTTTAAATGGGAAAAGACATAAAGAGAACATAATGCAACCTTAAACATGCACTACTCATCCAGAATACTTTTTTTCCTCAGCACACGTTTCCATATTTCCATAGTTCAGAATAAATTAAGCATTTTTACTGAACATGCAGTTTCCAAGATTTGCTGGATCGGATTAAAATAGGAAACCGTTATCACGGCTGTGATAACAAGCAGAGCAGAGCAACAGAGCACACTGCAATATAACAGCAGCCCTGTGTCCTACAAATATCGAAGTTGTTTCACTACATGAAGAAGCATTCACTTTCAGTGCACTCCTGCATGTATCATGTGTTACCTGCACCAGAGCATCACTACAAGCCACATACCCAAATGTACATTTTATTTATTTTACTGATGGTTCTTTCCAAATTAACTTTAGTTCAGTCCTTCCCCTATCCTTTCTCCACTACCTAATATCATAAAATGATAATCTGTTCAAAAATGTAATTTGTACCCAAACCGTTTATCCCAAATATAATCAATTTACCAACACACCAAAAGAAGCAAGTTCACAAATGATCCTTTTGAAGTGTTAGTTGGTCAGTCAATTACTGCTACTCAATAAAATGAATATATCATAGTCAATTCTAATGTACAATTATTACTTTACATTTTAGGTCACACCCCCTGAGTTTTATATACAGTATATCTATATAGTATATATAATGCATACATACCTATATTTTTCAGACAGCTCATAAAAAGTGCAGCTTCTTTTTATGACTCAATAATCTAGGGCTGAAAAGAAAATCCAAAATCCAAATGAAAGGGGTGTGTAGCTCTGTATTTACAAAAGCTGCCTTGCAAACCCATGAACTTGGTTCTAAGCTCTAGTCACTACACCTCTCTTTCTCTCTCTCTCTCTCTCTCTCTCTCTCTCTCTCTCTCTCTCTCTCTCTCTCTCTCTCACACACACACACACACACACACACATTTACCCTCACAGCCCTCCTGTGCAATCCGCCCCTCCTAGTACGGCACAAGGCCGTCATTATCTCAGGCAAAGAAATCCTCACTTGTTCCTCATCTTTGCAGGAGCCCATGTTATAAGAGGTGGTTTATTTCTGGGAAAATTATGAAAAAATCCTAAACCAACCTAATGTGAAGCCTTTTCAGAATAGCTGTGAGGAACAGTTTACTATAGTTGCTAGTGAAGGAGTGTGAGGCTCAGCAGAGCTCAGGATTCATCTTTTAGACACACTTACCTGAATATTTGTGTTCCATTTGAGTTCAGTGATGTTTATTTTACAGTTTCTGATATTGACTGACCCTGTGCCCTTTGATGCCCTTTTGACACACCAGCAACTAACTAAAGACAAGCATGTATTCTCTCTGAAGGAATTCACGACCACATTCTTGTTTGACAATGAATAATTATAAAAAGTGATGTACCTACAAATCACAGATTCGTTACATAAAAAACGTACAAAACCTTTTTTTTTATAACCTGACTACTAAACTCAAATATTACCAAAGTGTCTAAATGCAAATAGTCTTAGTGAATATGAAAGAACAGGGAGATTCTTGTGCCCTTTAAATGCTTTCCAACCTACCAGTGCATACACACTACTCATTAGTTAAACTTAAACGCATGTAAACCCTAGTGCTTTGTGTGTCAATAGTATATTTCAATACTAAAATATAAGCTGGAGATCAAATTGTAGTTTTCTAAAAATGTTTTACGACAAAAAGTTGCTAATACAAAGCACATACACAGAGAGAGAGAGAGAGAGAGAGAGAGAGAGAGAGAGAGAGAGAGAGAGAGAGAGAGAGAGAGCACTACATTAAAATCCAATATACAAAATACACTACCAAATGAGGAAACCTGAGTTAATGAAAAGAGAACAGTGCTGAACTCAGAGGTAGACGATAAAGTACACAAGAATTATTGATAGTGGGAATAGGGCAATGAATTAAACTACAGGGTATTTACAAACATTAATATGATATCAAATTAAGCAATTTCTCTCAATAACCTGTTAAACAAAAGTAAAATCACAGACAATTGTAAATAAAAAGCAAAAGAGGGGAACAATAGCTTAGATCTTAATACATCTCTCTCTTTCCTATTTATCTCTGATGAAAGCAAAGTTCCCTCCCTCTTCCCCAGTCCCTTGGGGATCTGTATAAACACACAGTCCTCCGAGTCTGATTTAGGAAACACCCTTGCTAAATATGTGAGTCTTTTATAGATGATTAAGCCAATTGGAAGCCACTGGTTATATAAACACATTGTCTGAGCAGAGCATCCTGCCTCAGTCCCGGTGCTGTGATTATGATGGTGCAAGATAGAAGTCTGTTTCACTGTATTAAATACTTTTAGCTACAGAGAAAGAGTGTCAAATGCACATGTACAATGTATGATACATTTTTATTCAAGAATTATTGATATACCACAACACTGTTGAATCTTCAGTCTAATTGAGTGAGTAAACTGAAGTTTATTCAATAACATGTAAATGACTCCAATTAAATGTGTGCATTTAGAAGAGTTGATCTAAAAACTACATTCAAACTCAACATCAGTATGTTTTTAATAAACTGTATAATCACATACAAAACAAATTAACAGATTTTTCAAGTGACGATTTTGGTCTATGTACAGTATGCGCTTTTCATACGTATTTACCCTAATGAACACTGGTATTACATGCTGTAAAATAAATGGATTTATTTGGAAGTATATATCATAAAGTAAAAATGTCAAATTTGTGATTGCAAAAATATTTATCCACTTGCCAGGAAAAATCGAAATCAATCTCTATGTATCAAGACAAAGTAAAATATTTAGCTCACGCTTATAATTTATGCATTATACCAACATATATTACACTGGTTTTTGAGCTGATTTTAATTTAGAACACAAACTATAAATTCTAGTCACCCTATTCATAGTCATCAATTGACAGCTCTGCTATAGACCATCATGTGTCCTGATATCTTGCTCATTTGTAAGAAAAACAAAATAATTGTACCGCTCACAGATCTAGGATTGTTTTTTATAAATTAGATTAGATTAGATTAGATTAGATTAGATTAGATTCAACTTTATTGTCATTACACATGTACAAGTACAAGGCAATGAAATGCAGTTTGGGTCTAACCAGAGTGCAATAACAGCAAGTGCAGGATATACAGTGTTACATGATTTACATAAGTTCAATAGAATGGTAATATAGGAATATAAACAGTAATTTACAGATATATATGTACTATGAATATACAGATGAATATATATGTACTATAAACAATAACATACAGATGAATATATATATATATATATATATATATATATATATATATATATATATATATATATATATATATATGTACTATGAATATAATATACAGATGAGTATATATGTACTATGAACATGATATACAGATGCCTATTACTATAAACAGAAATTTGCAGAAGGATGTGAACGGTGAACATAATATATGACTATTACTATAAACAGAAAACGGGTATATATATATATATACAATAGTAATATGGTAATGGTGAGCAGCAATACAAGAAGAGCAGTGTGCAAATAGATTTGGAGCAATAGTTGCTTTATAATATATAACATATTGTTATATTGTATTTGAATAGGTCTAAACTAGTGTTAAAAATGTTAACACATTCATCACATTCCGCATTGCACCACATTCAGACCAACACTCCCAATCTATTGTCCAAAATATACTGCATAAAAGATCAAATATTAATAACTTCAGTAGTAATTTATGCAAAAAACTAAACAAAACGGAGAAATTATAAAATTTGCTGAAAACGTACAAACCTTAATAATAATGATATTATAAAGTGATCAATAAAATGATTTTGTAAAAAAATCGATGTCCTATTGCCAGAGCTGCTGTAGTTAAAAAAATGATAATAATCCTGATCAATCAGATTGAAGATTTCACAGTGTTGTGGTATATAAATAATACTTGAATAAAAAAAGTAATCATACATACAGTGATAATTATTGTTCATGTACTTTATTTCACCGTGTAATGACACTGCCACCTAGTGAATCCCTAGGGGAGGAAAAATCCAGCAAATTCTTATTTTTTTCTCTTTCAAAACAAACATATTACACTCACTACAAAACTAGGCACAAGCAATGTGCACAACTATAACAAACAAGGGTCTGTGTGTTAAACAAGAGTTTAATGGACATAACTGATTCCATGTAACACCAAGGTTTAAAAAACACATGCATGCCAGATTGAGCACAAAACAAAGCCACTGTTTGTTCTGTTCAATGGGTCACAGGAAAGAAATTCCTCATGTCCATTCAGAATGAGTCTAATTTCCTCTGTGTGTGTCTTTGGAAGCCTAAAGCATCTTCAGCTCTGGTGTTACCGAACAGAGCAGCTGGAAGACAGTGACAGGTGAGGAGGAGTTTCACTGGATCTCAGTCTCGCTACCGGAAAGGTCTTTCTTTTACAAAGAGGGACAGTCAGGCTCACAGCATGTTTGTTTAGAGGGTTTAGAAATACTGTCAGATCTCCAAAGTGAATACAGTAAGGTACAAATACAACACACTGATATATTTTCTGCAACATTTCTCACATGGTGCAATTTATTCCTTGATTACTTGTGTTTGTACACTGCATCCATTTTTTAACAGATGAGGACCAACGTCTACTGTACTTCAGGTCAGGTTTGCACAGTGTACCAATTACCACATTATCTGTGTAAAGCTGCTTTGAGACAATGTCCATTGTTAAAAGCGCTATACAAATAAAAAGAAATTCAATTGAATACATATTAATCGAATTGTATTGAATTGCCATAAGAAATTCAACAAAAAAGGTACAATGAATATCGGGATTTTAATTTTTTTTATTTTTTTTATTTTTTTTATAATTAGAAGGATTTAGAATTTTGACATTTAACATTTAAAAAAATTTAAACAAAAAATGCTCATTATCATGAATATTTCCGAACCCAATTTAAAAAGTAATCTATTGTATAATACTGACAATGTGAGCTGAACCGCAAAAGCTCAGATTCATGTCTAATCTCTTCTATTCAAGCCTGGTTCAGACAACACTCCAATGGATTTGATCCAAAACAATCATAAGGTTGTGTACAAACATGGGGAGTGAATGCGAGCTCAATTACACATTAAAGCAAAAAAAAAAAAAGAAAAATTAAGAACTCCTAAATCTGCTATATTTATAAGTATAAATAAATGAAATTATAAGTTTAAATGTTTCTATAAAACTATTCACCTTTTTAGTCAACATGTTCTCAATAATATAATATGTAGTGCAAGTGGTTGTTATTCAAATTAGAAAAAAAGAATCAAAAAAGAAAACTAGTTGTGGTCTCCGACATTTGCACCCCACTATATATGACCAGTAAATTAGTCCTTTTAATTTCAGTCAACACATGAAAAAGTGCAAATGCACATTTGACGGTCAAACGAAACAATTTGAAAGAGTTACCTGGAAGCGGACTTTCTTCAGCATCATGTTAGTATCCAGATTTGCAGATGTGACTCCTTGTTTCAGCAACGAAATAAATTAATTAATTAAATATTATTAACCATACAGCTTAACCTCCAACAGCTGTATGCACTGTCTCAAATAGTATCCCGAAACGATTTTCTTCCAGCTTTTACAATTATAAAAATGATGTAGATGTAAAATGTATTTGTCTCTCCAAAATAACATTGAAGAAACAGCAGCAGGGACCTGGTGGGTCTGTTAATCCTGCTCTTTCTGTCTCCTGCCTCTCTTTCTCACTCTCTCATGTAAGTCCTTGAACAAAGCCTGGCTCCACACTTATCTCCTTGCTCATTCATCCAAAAAAAGACCCACCCTCTTTTATGACTAGAAGAGCAGTCATTAACACCCCTTCCGCCACTCCACCACCAAGTAACTCTCAAATAAAGGTAGACTTCAACCCCCCACTCCTAGCCAAGCCTACTACAGTAACTCTGGCAACACCAACACAGCTGTCTCCTCACATCACACATCCTGGTGTATAAACCAAATCTTTCAGTCCCCCTTAATTAGCCTACTGATAAAGAGCATTTGTATTCAAATGAACTCTAAATAGCATGTTTAATTCATGAGGCTTCATCTGTGTGTTTTACTAGCACATATAAAAAAAAAAAAATCATTTTTGATGATTAAGGATTGATTCTATTAATCTGGGCCACACATATTACCATAATGGATACATCATTTCTGTAGGGTTAATTTAGGGTTGCACAAGCAAGTGCAGTCTTAGTGCTGGATCCAAGCCCGGATAAATGGGGAGGGTTGCGTTAGGAAGGTCATCAAGCGTAAAACTTGCCAAATCAAATATGTGGATCACAAACCTAAATTCCATACCTGATCGGTCGAGGCCCGGGTTACCAAAAGAGTGGAGGTTTGGGTGGGCACTTTAAATGTTGGTACTATGACGGGTAAAGGGAGAGAGGTAGCTGATATGATGGAGAGGAGAAAAGTAGATATGTTGTGTGCTCAGGGGACCAAGTGGAAAGGGAGTAAGAGCAGGAACATTGGAGGTGGGTTTAAACTGTTCTATCATGGTGTGGATGGAAAGAGAAATGGTGTAGGGGTGATTCTGAAGGAAGAGTACAGTAAGAGTGTAGTGGAGGTGACGAGAGTTTCTGGTAGGGTGATGAACATGAAGCTGGAAGTTAAAGTGGTGATAAATGTCATCAGTGTCTATGCTCCACAAGTGGGTTGTGAGATGGAGGAGAAGGAAAAATTCTGGAGTGAGTTAGATGAAGTGGTAGATGGTGTACCTAGGAATGAATGATTGGTGATTGGGGCAGACTTTAATGGCCATGTTAATGAAGGGAACAGAGGTGATGAGGAGGTGATCGGTAGGTATGGCCTTAAGGAGGGGAATGTGGAAGATTTTGCTAAAAGGATGGAAATAGCAGAGGTAAATATTTATTTTAAGAAGAAGTAGGATCATAGGGTGACATATAAGAGTGGAGGAAGGTGCACACAGGTGGACTATATTTTATGCAGGAGATGCAACCTGAAGGAGATTGGAGACTCTAAGATGTTGACAGGGAACAGTGTAGTTAAACAAAATCGGATGGTGGTCTGTAGGATGGTTTTAGAGGTGAAGAAGAAGAGGAGGAGAGTGAGGACTGAAAGAAGAATAAGATGGTGGAAACTGAAGGAGGAAGACTGTAGTATGAGATTCACGGAAGAGGTCAGACAGGGGTTCGGTGGTGAAGAGGTGCTGGATGATTGGGAAACTACTGCAGAAGTGACAAGGGAGACAGCTATCTGTACTTGGTGTGACATCTGGAAATAGAGAAGAAGACAAAGAGACGTGGTGGTGAAATGAGAAAGTGCAGAAAGTATAAGGAGAAAGAGGTTGGCAAAACAGAATTGGGATCAACAGAGTGATGAGAAAAGTAGGCAGGATTACAAGGAAATGCGGCAGCAGGTAAAGAGGGATGTGCTGTTCCTATGCAGCCTGTTCCTTTTCAAGGAAAAGGCATATGAGAAGCTGTATGAGAAGTTGGACAGTAAGGAAGAAGAAAAGGATTTATACCGATTGGCCAGGCAGAGAGACTGAGCTGGGAAGGATGTGCTGCAAGTAAGAGCAATAAAGGAGGAAGAAGGAAATGTGTTCACTAGTGAGTGTGTGTTGAAAAGGTGGAGGGAGTATTTTGAGCAGCTGATGAATGAGGAAAATGAGAGAGAGAGAAGGTTGGATGATGTGGAGATGGTAATGGATGGATAGGATTAGTAAGGAGGAAGTGAGAGCAGCGATTAAGAGGATGAAGAGTGGAAAGTCGGTTGGACCAGATGACATACCGGTAGAAGCATGGAGATGTTTAGGAGAGATGGAAGAGGAGTTTTTAACAAAATTGTTCAACAAGATTTTGGAAGGTGAGAAGATGACTGAGGAATGGAGAAGGAATGTGCTGGTACCAGTTTTTAAGAATAAGTGAGATGTGCAGACCTGCAGTAACTACAGGGGTATTAAGTTGATCAGTCACACCATGAATTTATGAGAAAGAGTAGTGGAAGCCAGACTGAGAGAAGAGGTGACCATCTGTAAGAAACAGTATGGTTTCTTGTCAAGGAAGAGCACCACAGACGAATTATTTGCTTTGAGAATGTTGTCGGAGAAGTATAGAGAAGGTCAGAAGGAGTTGCATTGTGTGTTTGTGGATTTAGAGAAAGCGTATGACAGGGTGCAGAGAGAGGAGTTGTGGTTTTGTTATGAGGAAGTCAGGTGTGTCAGAGGAGTATGTGAGGGTGGTGCAGAACATGTATGAGGACAGCAGTGAAGTGTGCAGTAGGAATGACAGACTGGTTCAATGTGGAGGTGGGATTGCATCAAGGACCCTTTCCTGTCAGACGAGGTCAGAAAGGAGTCTCCATGTACTATGATGTTGTTGGATGATATTGTGATTTGTGGTGAGAGTAGTGAGCAGGTTGAGAAGAGCCTGGAGAGGTGGAGGTACACGCTGGAGAGAAAAGGAATGAAAGTCAGTAGGAGTAAAACAGAGTACATGTGTGTGAATGAGAGGGAGGGCAAAACAAAGTTGCAGGGAGAAGACCTGGGGTCAACAGTACAAAGTAATGGAGTGTGTGTTAGAGAAGTGAAGAAAAGAGTGCAGGCAGGGTGGAGTGGGTGGAGAAGAGTGACAGGAGTGATTTGTGATAGTAGGGTATCTGCAAAAGTAAAAGGGAAAGTTTATAGGACTGTGGTGAGACCTGCGATGTTGTATTGATTAGAGACAGTGGCATTGAGTAAAAGACAGGAGGTGGAGCTGGAGGTAGCAGAGCTGAAGATGTTGAGATTTTTTCATTGGGAGTGATTAGAAACAAGTTTATTAGAGGAACCATGCATGTAGGATGTTTTGGGGACAAAGTGAGGGAGGTGCGATTGAGATGGATTGGACATGGGAAGAGGAAGTACATGGGGTATATAGGAAGAAGAATGCTGAAGATAGAGACACCTGGATGTGGAGAGACATGCAGGTAATTAATTTGAAAGAGACAAATGTAGAGAACAAGAGTAGTGTGGAAACAAATGATCCGCTGTGGCAACCCATAAAAAAAAAGAAGAAAAAGAAGAAGAAGAAAAAAAAGGATACATAATGATAGACTCTCAGTAACACGTGTCTACATGCTGTATTTTATCAATAAGGGGCCAGTTAGAATGTTGTCCTCACTGCAGCCTATACTTAATCTGTCATGTTTCTGTATACAACATCTATATCATTTGGCATGATGTTATTATATATATGGTATTATCTGTCACAGGATGCCTTTTGAAAATTAGCACATTCCTATAAAAAGATAATTTAAATTCTAAAATGTTTGTTCCAATTGGCGTTGTTCAGCAGCCGACCACTAACAATACTACTGCTCAATGATCAGATGCTGTTACCAAAGTCAGGACCAGTATCAGACCACAGGATCATTATAAAAACAAGTCTCAAATTTTTTCAGTCCCACATGCAGAAAATTCTCCGCTCACTCACACTTCACGCTTACAAATTGCTAATACTAATTTTGTGCAATACTAATTTTGATTTCTGCAATGATAGTGCATGTATTAAGGAACCCAACTTATGTTTTTGCTATATATTTTGGTGAGAGACACCATCTATTGTATGTTGTTTTTTTTTCTTCTTAATGTTGTGTTTTCAAGCCCCTGTATCGCCAAGCTGCCACACTTGAACCCTTGAGCAAGGCCCTTGTGCGCTCCAGGGCTCTGTATAATGGCTGACCCTGCGTTCTGACCCCACGCTCTGACCACAGCTTCCTAACATCGCTGGGATATGCGAAGAAATTAATTTCACTGTGCTGTAATGTACAGTATATGTAACAAATAAAGGCTTTTCTTCTTCTTCTATTATTATTTAATTTTCTATTATTAGTAATTAATTGTATGAGCATGCAAATTTGTGGATCTGTCTCTTCCCTGTTTGTCCAACACATGCATGCAACAAGAATCTGGAAAGCGATTCAGTGCAGTCTGAAGCCACTTTATCCTACACCATCCTCATCGTTGTTCTTGTCATAACAGCCACAAGGTGTCACTATGTCAAGCCATTTACATCACTAGAGATGTCTCCAGTTTGTCCACTTTTTTCTTGTGATCAGGTTTAAAAAAAAAGGCTGACTGCATACCACCATGAAGGCTGAGCTACAGGCACTGGCTATATTTCCAAATGGCATTGGAGTGGATGACATTTTAGAAAAAAGCAAGAAGACACTCATTGTGCAGAGCATGTGGGCTAGTTGGATGGGATAAGACAATGAGTTCGATTGGTGACACTAGACCCACTCTGATGTACTGGCTGGCAGCTGGATGATAAACTCCTCCGGTGCCACCCACTCAGTGACCTTCTCTGAATCGTCTGGATCCAGTTTCAGCCGCCTTTAATTGAAGTCAAAGACATCAGACTTATTTGAACAACCGAATCCCTTTCTTTTATTGGTATGGACGAGACCTGCTGATTGCAGTTCTATATGCCTATCCTATTAAAACATATATGCTTTAAAGAACTTGGTACATTATGCTTGGTTCCACCCATTGATCAAGAGATCAAAAACATTGATCCAAGGTGCTCAGTGTTTATACAATGAATAGGATAATAGTGTAAAAGCAAGCCATTTTCACACTGAGAAAAGTAAGAAAATAAATATTTAAACCATTGTACAAGCATTAGACAAAAACGATACAACAATGTGGAACATCCTGCATAAGAAAGGAAACACTGGTGCATTAAAAATTGTAAAAAAATTTAGAGACTGTGATACATGCTTCGATTTCCTCTAGGCTTGATTACTGTAATGCTACCGGGGGCTCACAGTCTGCTGTATCTCAGCTATATAATTGCTCAAAATGCTGTTGCGAGGATTTTTGACTGGAAATAGAACAAATAAAATCTATAACTTCAGCGCTTGCTTTACTTCACTGGTTCCCAGTCTCATATAGAATTACATTTAAAGTACTTTTATTTTAAAAATCCACATGGTTTTGATTTTTCCGACATCATCTCCATTTAATATTTGTCCAGACGAACTATGTCCTCAAATAGTTTACAATGAACTGTCCCCAGGACAAAAACAAAGGGTGACAGCGCATTGCCGGACATCAGTTCCAGAACGAGTTGGAATGAGTTCCTCACTAAATCTTAATGATTTTAAGTCTTAAAACATATTTATTGGTTTTAGCTTAGAATTCAGTAAAAGGTCTATAAAATATTTAGTGACCATACCTCAAAATGCAAACCATTCATCAGAAGAAGTATCTAAAGATCAAAGATTAACATCTACAAAAGTGATGGAAAGTATAAAGATTGGAGAAACAAAAGATCTGCTTATGTTTCAAACCATTCAAGCTCAAGTATGAAATATAGTTGAGGTAATATCATGGCTTGGGCTTGCATGACTGCTTTGGAACAGGTTTACTAATCTCTGAACATATTACTCATTATGGTAGATGGATGCGGTTCAGTGTGTCACCAGCTCTATGCAGTTACAGGTGCAAGCAACTGTATCAACTGTTATTAACTTTTATCTGGCATTATACCTTTGTTTAGAAAGTTGTATATCAGGAAATAATATAAGGAAATGAAAGCAGAAATTTTTTGTTTCCTGTTCATTACTGGATCTTAAACTAAACTGTATGTACAGTAAAGCAAAGACAATAGAAGTGGCCTTGACATTCCAAAATTTTCAGAGTTGACTGTATGTAAAGCTAGTGCTGATTGGTGATTAGGTTAAGGTATGTGTAAAAGAGACTGAATGTGGCAATGAGTATGTGCATATATTTTTACTTTAGGAGTAATCAGGAAGTTGCTGTTCCTTTCAGATTCCAGTGTAGACATAATGTTGGCACTAAATCAAGCTCTTTTGCTACCTGGCTGTTAAAATAACCTAGAAAGTGTTGATCTGCTTTTCTCTTCAGTATGCAGTCTCTGCTGTTAAATATGAGCTTTAAAAGCATAATATTGCAGTGACATTTAATAAATATTTTATTTAATCAGGAATTTTAGTACTGAGATTGGTAATAATATGAAAACCTTTATTAAGTGTTTCTTTACCACTTTATATTAATAGCATTTTTCAGGAAGCCAGAATTCCTGTGTAGTCGAATATGGCATATGGCAGACGCCCTTATCCAGAGGAACTTACGTCTATGACATTTATACACCTGAGCAGGAATGGGTTTAATGGCCTTCCTCAGAGGCCCCGGAGAGGCAGCTTTGTTTCGCTGGGATTTGAACTCACGACCTTCATATCCAAGGTCTTCTGTCTTAACCACAAAGCTACCACCTTCCATGATTGGAGGTACTGTATATGCTGAGCATTGAAAATAGCACACACAGTAACTTGTGTGAAGCTCTCTCTCTCTCTCTCTCTCTCTCTCTCTCTCTCTCTCTCTCTCTCTCTCTATATATATATATATATATATATATATATATATATATATATATATATATATATATATATAGATAATAGATAGATAGATAGATAGATAGATAGATAGATAGATAGATAGATAGATAGATAGATAGATAGACAGGCCCATCATTCCCTGCTGTGAATAACTTGCGATCACAGGAATATACCTTGTATATACCATGTGTAAGTTAATATACATAAAAAGCCTCAAATGATCAATGTGAAAAAAAAATGCACATCAAAATGTAAAACCGCATGTCCTACGGGTGAAAATAAAGAAATCTTGTCTGACACGTGATAACCCGTGATTTATTTTTAAATAATTAAATTTAAAAAGTTTAACACTTAATTCCAATATTAATTTGAAATAAGGTGTGGCATAACTTGGAGTTTTTTAAAAGCTAAGAACACGTTGTGGTACCTGCTTGACTGGATGGAATGAAACCATACATCCTATCACTCAAGCATTCAATAATGCACAGCTTTGTTGTTACTTAGTCAGATACAATGTCAGTCTGTAATTGCTTGACTCATTATTTGATTCATTAGACATTTTAATAATTTGATTAAAATTATTCTAAGAAAATGGCAAGATAATTGCAAATAATGATTGCAATAAAGGTCTTTACAGAAAAGTCAGTGATAAAGCGATCATATGCTGTTTTTAAGAGCAAAAATATAGTGACTATATAACAACATGCAAACCATTTATTTCCAATAAGGATCTAAAGGTCAAAATGAAACGTTCTTGTATGTGTGCGATTTTGTGAATAATGTGTGATTTTTCTACATAAAAAATCATGTGAAACAATTGACATCATAATTTGAATCTATGACCTATATGTAAAAAAATATGACCTATATGTGAAAATAAATAAATTAAGAGCAAAAACATGCCCTACAACTAAAAAGTAGACACTTAACATAAAATAAATCATACAAATTTCTATAAGCCTAAATGAATGTCGGCCAGCGATTGCCAATGTTAAAAGGACGGGTGTGGTTGCAGGTTTTCATGACAGCTAAGCGTAACTGAGACTTTTAAAAGCCAAGATAAACAAGACAAAGCAGGTGCGGCTCCCAATCTTTTAATTCTGCACAGTGTTGTTGTATTATTTACCTTGTAAAACTGTCACTGCTAGATTCATTGTTGCAGAAAAAAATTTGATAAATAAATAAATAACTAGATTAATTAGACTTTTAAATAATGTCATAATAATAATTGCCATGGAATACAATAGCGAATTCAATAAAATTTAATTTGTACTGTGCATTTAACAATAGACATTGTCCCAAAGCAACTTTCATGAAGGTAAATATTCATTTTTACAAAAAAAAAAAAAAAAGAAAGAAAATTATATGGACTTGTTTAGGCTCAGCAGTGGTTCATGATGTTCTAATTAGTATTTTTCCTTTTAGAGATGTTATGCGTTATCGATTTTTTACATGTAGCATGCTATTTATGTATTTTATCACAATGGTTTCTCTCAGGCAGCCTATTTAGTGACCGTTTTGTGCTTACTTTAATGTACACGTGAATTATGGGGCAAAAGGGATTTATTCAAAATGATGAAAATCCTTATACAATAGTTCAACAATTTCAATTATTTTAAAAGGAGAAATGTTTCATTTTTCTCTAAATATTTGTGATCGGTTGAGAAACCACAACTTGGTAATATATTACAGAAAGAAACTCTCCTTTTTCCCCAGGACAGTTGTCAGAAGACATTAAATGTAAGTAAACCAGAATTCATTCATTTTAAAACCATTTTTCTTTTAATAAAAATACTTTACTTAAAAACCCTGTTGTGTTATAAATATGTAAATAAAATGTGTAATCAATGTATAAGTCAGTTAAGCAACATGTGGTAAAAGTCTCACCATTTAAGCATGTGATACAATAGTGGCTTTATGAGACTTACATGACACAACAATCCAAAAAGTTGGATCATAGACACCTGAGTTAATACCTGAGATGACACTGTAGATAGAGAATGTCCTTCCCTTTTGTTCAATGATGGCTATGGTCCAACTAAATTTAAACGGCAGTACATTGAAGCAGAGTCTCTTGTCCTTTTGTTCTAGACAGCTGGGACCGGACCGGACCTGACGTGGCATTTGGTAGCCAATATAAGCTACAATGAGGTCCATTTATACTTTTACTTTTGGAAATGTTTTTTTTTAAACATTTAACAATTAAAATTTGAATAAAATGATTCTAACCCAGCCATTAATGTTGCACAAGCCAGTGCACTCTTAGTGCCGGTCCCAAGCCTGGATAAATAGGGAGGGTTGCATTAGGAAGGGCATCCAGCATAAAACAAATGAAATATGCAAATCACAAATCAGAATCAGATCTCGATTGGTCGAGGCCCGGGTTACCAACGGCCAAAAGAGTACCGGTGGAAACTGGGCTACTGTTGGCCAAAGGAGGAGAAAGAGAGGAGGAAGAAGTCTACAGAGACAGCAGGAAAAGGAGAAGTGTAGGAGAGTGGAGGTTAGGGTGGGCAATTTAAATGTTGGTACTATGACTGGTAAAGGGAGAGAGATAGCTAATCTGAATTAGAAGAGAAAGCTAGATATGTTGTGTGTTCGGGAGACCAAGTAAAAGGGAAGTAAGAAAAAAAGCATTTTACTGCATGTCAGACTCTGTATGTATGTGTATGTGACAAATAAAATTTTATTTGATTTTGATTTGTTTTGATTTGACTGCGTATGTAGGACGTTTTGGAGACAAGGTGAGGTAAGATGGTTTGGACATGTGCAGAGGGGGGACATGGGGTATATCGTTAGGAGAATGCTGAGGATGGAGCCACCAGGAGGGAGGAACAGAGGAAGGCCAAGGAGGAGGTTTATGGATGTCGTGAGGTAAGACATGCAGGTAGTTGGTTTGAAAGAGGCAGATGTAGAGGACAGGCGGGTATGGAGACGGATGATCCGCTGTGGCGACCCCTAATAGGAGAAGCCAAAAGAAGAAGAAGAAGAAGATTAAAATGATTAAAATGAAGCTATCATATGCTGTTTTTAAGAGCAAAAATATAGTGACTATATAACAACATGCAAACCATTTATTTACTATAGTGATCTAAAGGTCAAAATGAAATGGTCTTGTATGTGTGCGATTTTGTGTATAATGTGTGATTTCTTTTACATAAAAATCATGCAAAACAATTTACATCATAACTTGAAACTATGACCTATACGTGAAAAAAATATGACCTATATGTGAAAACATTTCAATATTTTTTAAATTAGAAATGTTTCATTTTTCTTTAAAATTTGGGATTGACATAAGTATTAATATTTATTCACAGATTGCAACACAATAAATTCACTTCATCAGTCTTCGCTATGTACTGTGTGCTCTTGTGATTGTTAACCTGCACAGTTCAATAAGAGTAAGGGATAAAAACACAAAACTGGATTAATGTCACAAGTACAATGCGCCCTGTATAGTGTGACAAATGAAGAAAAAGGCACATAAATGGTGGGCGAAACCACAACTTGGTGATAAATTACAGGAAGAAACTCTCTTATTTTCCCCAGGACAGTTGTCAGAAGATATTACATGTAAGAAAACCAGAATTCATTCATTTCAAAACCATTTTTTGATAAAAAAAAAAAAAAAACCCTCTACTTAAAATCCTGCTGTGTTATAAATATGTAAATACAAATTTTAATCAAAGTATAAGTCAGTTAAACAACATGTTGTAAAAGTCTCCCCATTTAAGCACAGTATGTGATACAATAGTGGCATAATGAGACTTACAGGTTACTACCATCCAAAGAGGTGAATCATAGACACCTGAGTTAATACCTGAGATGACACTGTAGATAGAGAATGTCCTTCCCTTCTGTTCAATGATGGCTATGGTCCAAATAAATTTAAACTGCAGTACATTAAAGCAGAGTCTCTTGTCCTTTTGTTGTAGACAGCTGGGAATGGAACGGACCGGACCTGACATAGCAATTGGTAGCCAATATAAGCTACAATAAGGTCCATATATATTTTCACTTTTGGAAATGTATTGTTATTTCAGTTGTCTACAAACATATATTGAAGTTGAACTTCAATACTACTACCTTTATTACTACTACCTTTTTGGTGCAAGTGGACATTTGTCTCATCTGTCCATGCATGTTTCAGAAATGTACAGGCTTTTGCAGATTGTTTTAGCAAAGTCTAAGTTAATACATCCAGTTTTTGAAGCTTACAAGTGGTTTACACCTTGTGCTTAACCCTCTGTAAAATGTAAACCTTTGACAAGTATAATGACGTTGCTGGTAATGGTGCCACTATAATATATTGTCTAGTTAATGATGATTATGACTAACAGTATGATATCATAATGACAAGGCGCATTTTTAAAATGATTCCTAAAAAAATAGATACACAAATGATTTAACCAAGATTAATTCAATTGAAATTTTATGATTTTCGTAATCTAAACACATATATAAATAAAGGTTTATTTGACTTAAACAATGTTATGCATGATACATACTAATATTAGCACATTTCTATTTGGTCTTATAGGCACTAAAAGTGGGCAGGAACATAAAAACTTATAAAAGGTGTTCCTGCATATGACACACACACACAAACACACACACATGCAGAGAGAGCAGTATATCAAAGAATCAGCAAGATGGCCTTCAAAGTTGCAACTCTTGTGTCTACAGTTATGCTGATATATTTCGTGGCTCCCCTGGTCTTCACTTCAGGTAAGAAATTCAATACTATATGTGCTACCTATACGTGTTATCAGTTGTCAAATTAAGTTAGCTTAAGAACTAATTTGATAGCTAAATGGTACAGATGTCTAACTTTTGATGGTGATACATCTCTATATCTGTGTAGTTTGTATTAAAGTAAAAATCTTAAGTTAGAAAAGAAATGGAGTTTTGTAGGTCCTTTGGAATCAGCATAATATCAGATTTCAAATAATGGATTTTCACCAAACCTTCTGTTTACAGATCTCCCACAGCCCAATAGTATTTCACTGATGGTTTACAACTCAATCACTAACAAGAAGAATTTAACTTTCACCACTGACATTGCATACAGAGGGATCTTACTTGGTGCTATGAGAAAGATCCAAGCAGCCACGAAGAAGTTCAGGCAAGTTAAGTAAAACAGTGTTGGGTATTTTTTACTTGTAAATGGCTGGTGGTGTTTTTTTTTACAATTGTTGATTATGACACAATTGAATAGACATTTCAGATATGAGGGATGCAAGATTTTATTTTTGATTGTACTGTAATTGGAATTTTTTTTTTTTTATCATTTACAAAGTTCTCCTTTGCTCATTGTACTCTTCACTATTTCATTTCTGCATAGATTCACCATAAAAGAGGATCCAAACTATGGTCCATTCCTTGTGAGTGTGAACGGACTGGCAGGGAATTCAACTGAACATACATACTGGCAGCTTCTTGTCAAACTAAGTAATGGCACCCTAATCATTCCTGATGTCGGTAAGTACTGATTTAATATAATAGATTTTTTTTATTTTTGGATTAAAATACATGCTATATGTGAGTATTATATAACTTTACTCTTTTTCAACTCATTTAGGTGTTGGATGTTACATACCAAACCCGCAAGACACAGTTATCCTTAAATTCACCAAATGGTAACACAGTGATGGTTTAATGATGCTGTAATCAGGCTGGGGTCTTTTGAAATTCACAATACATTAGGGTAAATTTACATGAACTATATTTGTATGATTCTTCCTTAACAAAACAAGATTATGTTAAAATCTTTTGCCTTATGTAATCATTTTAAACCCTCCAAGTAAGTTTTTGTTTTTACAAAACTTTACAATAGGAGTTTTGGGGATGTCTTTAGGAAATTCTTTACTTTAGATTTATATTAACCCTATTAAACGAGATCTTTTTTGACTAACTTGGCTAAAATATTTCTTAACAAGGGTCTATTTGGATATGCTTTATTTCATCATTTACTCATAACTTGATGTTTTTATGCCTGTAGTTGTTTTAGACAACCGCATAGTTCACCTTTATCTAGGCTAAAACACAGCCTTATGAAAACAAGGAAATAGTCAAGAAGCCAGTTATACCAGGCAATGTGAGAAATAAAACCAATAATGTCAATCAAATGATGGGTACATAAGAAAATGTTTAATATCCATTAACTTTTGTATACACTGATAATAAATCTTCTAAATAAACTTGTCCTAATTGATGTATCCATGGCGTGCTATTGTGATTTCAATGGCTGAGCAGTGCAATTAGCCTTAAACTTTCTCCCACATACTATTAAACATCTAATTGTTATGAATCTAATTTCATGTGAAATAATTTGTTGTTTAAAACCATTAAAAGTTTATATTTTCCCATTTGGAAAATTGGGCACTTTACCCTCAGGAATGTAGTTGCAGTTCATCAGAACTCAACAATGCTACGAATGGACAGACAAACAGCTCATACCTGGTTTAAAACCAGAGTAAGTTGTTAAAGTGAAAATAAATGAAACCTTTCAAAGGCAACAATTTTAAGCACATCAATTCATACCATTGTAATAAAAGTAGACATCAGCCATAATGTGATTTAATACTAGATCAATTCTAAAGAGTGATCTTACATTATAACATTTACATAAACTTATCATTTTAGAGTAACCTATAACATAGCAGTTAATATATATTCCACCAGGTAGAAAAGCTTTTGTTATAGGTTACAGATCGTTGTTTGCAAGGTGCTTGATGAAACTATAACCTAGGTAAAACTTGTTCGGGACGGTATCTCATCAACACCTTGGGTGGTTCCATGTAATTCCGGAGTAGAACGGGTGCTTTGAGGACGGATTGGACTGTAGTTGGTGTCGGCGGTCTGCTGCACTGACTTGGGAGTGCAGTTTGCTTCTGATCGTCATCACTGTACCCCGCAACATTGTATATCTGCTTCAAATGGACATTTGGTGCAACCCAGATGAGGATGGGTTCCCTCTTGAGTCTGGTTCCTTTCACGGTTTCTTCCTTATGCCATCTCGGGGAGTTTTTCCTTGCCACAGTTGCTCATCAGAGACAAACATACTTACATATTTACGTTTAATCACCACATTATCTGTGTAAAGCTGCTTTGAGACAATGTTCATTGTTAAAAGCGCTAAATAAAAATTAATTGAATTGAATTAAAACAAAGCTAAACTGCCCTGCTCTGGACACAAATCAAAATTATTTGGCGCATCTTAAACTCTACAGTATAGAGTTTATATTTCAAATATATAACTCTATTTAAGTTTACTGTCATTTACAATCTGGGTGTTTTTACCTTTGTATACCACCTATATGATGGAAAGATGAACATATAAATAAAGTGAATCCTTTCAGCTTTACCTTAAGTAATAAAAAGTTTATTGGGCAGATGTGTCTTCTTTTGTTTTCTTATTCATGGCATATTAAGGAGTTTGAAGGTCTGGAGTTGACCCCAAGTGTTAAATTTGTATTTTGTAGCTGCTAATGCTAACCCACTATGCTGTCCTAAGAGGTGTCAATGAAATGAAGTGAAGAAGGTAAAGCTAAAACACAAAATAGTCATATTAGAGTGACAGCGAAAACTGCATGTCATTGATCACTGCATTTGCAAGAATTAAACAAATACTATAGGTCATTTTCTGCTCTATTAATTCTTTTATTTAGAGAATTAGAGAATTAATTCTTAGACAATGTTCATTGTTAAAAGCGCTATACAAATAAAAATGAATTTAATTGAGTATAGGCTCTGTGGTCCTGGAGTTGCAGTATGGCTTGTTCGGTGGCAACACTGAGTAGCCATACCAGGCTGCCACCCTTGGGCCCATACACAAGGCCCTTAACGCCTCATAGGTACTCAGTTGTGGGAATGTGGATAAAGTACTATGCCATGGACGGCCCAAGCCTGGCTGAGAAAGGAGGAAGGCTGGCGTTGGGCTAGCAACAAAAACTGCTATGGTAGAATAAAGTAAGCCATCAGGGCCCCAAATGGGTTTTTAAGGGTTTCATTCTGGACTTTATTTGGGGAATAAAGGATAAATAAAAGATATCTGCCTACCTTAAGTCTGCATGAGTTACTGGATGTTTTTCCTTGAACTGACAGAATTCTGCATTGTGTCATTCTATGGGATGCTTATCCTACAATCCTAAAAGCGCAATAGGCATGATAACTGTCAAATATTTTGCACCAAATTGTAAAGGGGTGTCCATTTGGCTAAATTTTCCTTAAATATCATAAAAAGCGTTTCTTGTGTTTTCTTTCAGTGTGTTCATTTGCAGGAACAACGTCAACTAAAGCACTGATTTTAAAGACACAGTAGTTATAGCATAGTGTGTATTCTAAAGCTATGTTTCTTATAGTGAAGTTGTACCTGGTTTAATGTGATTTACCCTTCTTTTTTTTGGGAAAATCTTTATTTTGTCTTTTGCCTGATTGTTAATTTTTATTCCAACCTGTTGTCTGAGTACTTCTGAGTGCCCCTATGCCAGATTGTAGTATTTTGTTATATAGACCATTGTGCCAAATCAGGACAAAATCTTTTTTAAAACACAAAGAGATACTGTGTTGTTGGTGTACATGTTGGCTGCCTTGGGTATGTAGTGTGTGTGTGTGTGTGTGTGTGTGTGTGTGTGTGTGTGTGTGTGTGTGTGTGTGTGTGTGTGTGTGTGTGTGTGTGTGTGTGTGTGTGTGTGTGTGTGTGTGTGTGTGTGTGTGTATAGAGTGGTGGCTGGGTAGAAAAACAATTTCTACTATCATGATATTGAGACATTGTGCAATTGAGACATTGTACTTTTACTAGAACCACATGTGGCTAGAAGTAAACTTTCTGATTGCAGAGCATCTCTGGATGGTCTTTCTGTCTGTAAAAGACCTTGGTGTGACTATTAACTCTAGGCTTTTTGCTTTGAGGCTCATAAGGATAGCATTACAAGCATAACCTTCTTTCGTCTTAGAAATATTGCTTAGATAAAAAAAAAAAGGATGTCATTTCAGAATGCAGATAAACCAGTTCATGCTTTTGTTACACGTAGAAATTTTTTCATGATTGTAATGCCTTACTGTTTTGGATGTTCTAGTAAGGGCATAAGTAAGCTTCAGTTAGTCCAGAATTCAGCAGCAAGAGACCTTACTAAAAACAGGAAATACGTTCCTGTCACCCCATCTTTTAACCAGTCCACATTGGCTCCCAATCAAATCTTGCATTGTTTACAAAATACTACTATTGGCATATGAATTGTGCCACAGTATCTGAGCAAACTTTTGTTACATTGTGATCCACTATGCCTATTTTGCTCAGACACAGTCTCAGTATTCAAGTCTAGGCTGAAAACATGTTTATTTAGTCAAGCATTTTGTCAATAAGTTATTCTTGAAAGAGCAAATCTGGAGGGTTATCGTCTCTAGGTTACGACTGTAACCCTAGTTCCCAGAGGGAACGAGGCGCTGCGTCGAAACGCTATGGGAACAAAGCGTTTCGACGCAGCTCGAGTTCCTGAAGGGGAACCAAATTTTCCAGTTCACCAAAACACTATATTTCCCCTTCAGGAACTTGAGCTGCGTCGAAACGCTATGGGAACGCCCATACGCCCAGCATCTCGTTCCCTCGGGGAACTAGGGTTACAGTCGTAACCTAGAGACGATTCTGTTGTCCCCCACTCTGATGCGTTGACTCAGTAATGTGGCAGGACATCTCTTATCCCAAAGATCCAACGTCTGTGATACCTTTTAGTGATGCTGCCACAACTAGTCTTGCCGGAGTTCCTATCTGCACCCAGATCATACAGTGCATGTCTTTAACTTTTAAATAGAAATACAAAACAATCCTTATATATCTCGACCTGTTGCTTCACTACTCTCTTTCTCTCTTTCTCTCTCTCTCTCTCTCTCTCTCTCTCTCTCTCTCTCTCTCTCTCTCTCTCGACAAACATGCTCCTGAGGTACCAGTAGCCAGTGCTCCTGTCTCTTTCTTCTCTTTGGATCTTTCTGATTCATCCCAATGCCCTACTTTTGGATGGAGTTCTCTTAAATTGAAGACCTCTCTGTGCAGCTGGGGATAGTTCAACATGAACAGCTTTAAGATCCATAAAGTTACTGAACAACTCAAGAACTACGAGGATGGATTATTTAATTAATAACAGTCTACTACAATGGCATAGGGCCCCAGTTTGCATGAACAGTGTAAAGTTGTTAAATGTTGTATAGCCCTTTAAGGTTGGCTTTATGCATGAGTGAGCAGGGGGGTTCGGGGGTTAGGTGGGAAACACAGACAGACAGAAGGGTGTAAAAAAAGAAGGCACACAGAAGATAAATAAATGTGTTCTGTTCGACAATACTATTCTGTGTTGTATCTGTTCTTGACACAATCTACATGGTGTCGGAAATGTTAAAACATGGCTCAAGGTCTCCGTCGCATTGACTTGCTAATTTTCAATGTGCATATAGCTCACAGCTGGAGCAAATTTGAAAAATTTAGAATACATTGCAATGCCAGCCAATCAGGCAAATCAAAACACGTGCAGACATATACTCTGCTAAATTTTGCAAGTCTCGACGAGGTGAAAAAATCCGAAGCTTTCACATTCTCTAAGGAAGAAGATCCTAATGTATTACTGCAAAAGTTTGCTGAATTCTGTTTGCCCACAATGAATATAATAATGGACAGACATGTCTTTTAATACCACCAATCAAAAGCCTGTTGAGTCTATTCAGTCATAAGTTTCCACACTCAAAATACTGGCAACAAAATGCTACTCTGGAAATTTAAATGATAAGCTAATTCGCGACCACATTGTTTGTGGGATTGAAAGTAACGGCAGCTGCGTGAGAAAAAGCTCACACTGGACTCTGCAGTCAATGTATGTTTATTACATGAGCGGTCTGAAAAGAGCAAAAAAGAACTAAAACATGAGGCTGACGCATGTGTTGTACAAGATCTCTGCATCAACTGTAACAGATACTACACCCCTGACAAACTTAAGTGCTCTGCTTTCAACAAACAGTGCAACAATTGTGGTAAATGGAACCACTTTGCGTAGTGCTATAGATCAGCTCCATCACCCAAAACAGCACCTCAGTCCCAACGCCATGATCAAAGCTAACCTTAGTAAAATTCAGAAACCATAAGTTGAATCAAGTTAATGAACTGGACACTTCCTTAAATGCCCCTGAGGACACATTTTATAGTATGAGTTTTCCAAAGAGGTGAAATATTTACAACATTACATCTGAATTATGGATCTTGCCAATTAAAACTGAAAGTGGACACAGGTTCAAAATGCAATGTAATATCCGCCCAACAGCTACACCTCATTGTACCCTCAGCTCACATAAAGACTAATGAAAAAGTGAATCTCATTGCATACAGTGAACAAACCATCAACACTGTTGGCAGCACAATATTAGACTGTGAGCAAGGCCAACTTAAATTCCATGTCATAAATCTCAATGTAAGAACACTGCTTGGATTGCAGGAAAGCATATGGGCTTGGTACAGTTAGGTCCACATGTGCATGCAGTGCAAAACCAAGAGCCAAAAGTACAGGAATTTGTGTGACACCACAGAGCTTGGCGAACTGCCTGTTGTTTATCATATGCGATTAGATGAGTCTGCACCCAAGAAAATGCCCATTGCAATGAAGAAGAAAGCCATGGCAGAACTGGAATGAATGACCAAATTGGGTGTAATTGCCCCTGAAACTGATGCTACGGAATTGGTGTCAGCCATGGTCACTGCGAAAAAGAAAGATGGTTCTATAAGGATATGCATAGATCCAGTGTACCTCAACAAAGCACTGATCAGACCACATCATCCATTAAAAACTATTGAACAGGTTATTGCTGTTTTCAGTTTTTCAGCATACTTGATGCAAAATGCAGATTTTGGCAGATCCATTTAGATGAGGCCCTTTAGATAATTTAAATTGAATTGTGCTCAGTTATGAAGGCCTGTATTTGAGCATTGAAAATACAACAAAAGACCTTTCCTAGATTCACACAGATAGCTTTATAATTATTTGGGTCAAATTAATCTCCTCTTGTCTATAGAGGTTTTATTAAACCCCTGATTGCAGGTAACTGGAAAATAGCCAGCTTGAAGGACTAGAATGAACAGTTTTCATAAGGCTCCTGCATTTTAGCAGGGCTCAGCTTTAGCATTTCTCTTTTAATGTTGTCTAGCTCTCATGCTTTTCAGGGTTTCAGTTTGTTAAATGTGTCCGTCAGTTATTCAGGAGCGACCTAATGTCAAAGATTTATTCTTTTTAACATATTTGCCCATGTTTCATGGGTATGCCTTGTTTTCTGGTGTCTGTTTTTGTAAGGAATTGGTTTTCTTCTCTGTTGCCTGGACAGGATTCCTCGAGTTCAGCCTCTCTTCTCGATCTCTGCTCTCCTACGTGCACACGGAGAAATCTAAATGAAACACACAAGTCAGCCTTTGAGAGAGAAGTTGCAAATCTTTATTGTGTCACACATGAATATATACCATAACGAAGGGGAAGGGAAAGTCAGTGTGAAAAACGGTTGATGATAACAACTCCATATCTGGTCATGTTTTTCGTTAAGAGAAGCAACAAAATGCAGATTTAGCGCATACCAAAAGGCGACAAGAAAACAAAAGTAAGAATGTGAATGTTCTGGGTCAACATAACATAAGACAGGGCTATTATGACTACTAATCAACAATATCTCACAGGGCTATTATGACTACTAATCAAGGATAAATCACAACTTAAACAATCAGACATGTCGCATAGGAATAGGATAATATTTAGAAACACGAGGGACAGGTTAACAGGTGTTTTTAAACCTGGACCCATGATGGCTGAGCGAGATCCTGAGGAAGAACAAAGGACACGAGGAAAACAAGCCGGCGTCAGGAACAGGCTGAGGGCATGTGCACACTGCGCTCCCTTACCTAGTATCCTGTTAGCCAACATCCAGTCACTGGAAAACCTCAGGGCAAGGGTCAAGTTCCAGTGGGACATTCGGGACTGCAACCTTCTCTGCTTCACCGAGACATGGCTGAACCAAGCGGTACCGGGCCACACCATCAAGCCGGCCAAATTTTTCTCTGTTTACCGCATGGCAAAACACTGGAGTCGGAGAAGTCAAGAGGAGGTGGAGTGTTTTACCACTGGTGCGACAGCGCGAGCATCGTTTCCCTTTCACGCTCCTGCACACCAAATCTGGAACTACTGACCATCAAATGTCGGCCCTTTTATCTACCTCCGGAATTCAGCTCGGTCATAGTCAGTGCCGTTTATATTCCACCTCAAGCGGACACGGACACTGCAGTATGGGATTTACACGAGACAATAACACTTCAACAAACACAGCATCGGGACGCTGCGCTCATTATGGTGGGAGATTTTAACAGTGCCAACCTTAAGCGTGCACTACCGAACTTTCATTAGCACATCACCTGCCCCACCAGGGGTGAAAGGACACTGGACCACTGTTACACACCATTCAAGAACAGCTACAAGGCACAATCACGTCCACCGTTTGGGAAATCGGACCATGCCAACATCTTCCTCATGCCTGTTTAGAAACAAAGGCTTAAACAGGAAGCTCCAGTTCAGAGGGAGGTCGCGCGCTGGACTGACCAATCGGTGGCCGCTCTGCAGGACGGTTTGGATGACGCAGACTGGGACATGTTCAGGCGCAGCTCTGATGACGTCAACATGTTTACGGTTGTGGGATTCAGTGGGAAACTAGCGGATGATACGGTGCAGAAAACCACTATCAGAACGTTTCCCAACCAGAAGCCGTGGGTGGATAATTCAAGAGAGTGAATACCAGGAAGGCAGCAAGACCAGATGGCACCGGTGTTCACTGAGATATTCAACCTCTCACTGGAACAGTCTGTTGTCCCCTCAAGCTTCAAACAGTCCACCATTGTTCCTGTCCCAAAGAAACCCCAGCCCACCTGCCTCAACAACTACCGCCCTGTAGCCCTGACCTCAGTAGTGATGAAGTGCTTGAAAAGACTGGTCAGAGACTTTACCACTGCATCACTACCAGACACACTGAATCCTCTACAGTTTGCATACAGCCAAAACCGTTCCACTGAGGACGCCATTGCTCATCTTCTCCACACTATGATGAGCCACCTGGACTACAGGAAAGGTAACTATACAAAGTTGCTGTTTGTGGACTACAGTTCAGCATTTAACACAATAATTCATTACATTTACATTTACATTTGTGGCATTTAGCATTTGACGCCCTTATCCAGAGCGATGTACAAACATGCTTTAAATCTCTATTCTAATCTCTAACTCTAATTCCCTCCACACTCACCTCTAAGTTGGAGGTCCTGGGACTCAGCCTGCTGCTGTGCCAATGGATCTCTAACTTCCTGACAGATAGACCACAAGCCGTACGGGTTAAGAAAACACTTTCACCCTCAGCACTGGAGCTCCCCAGGGTTGTGTTCTGAGCCCCTGGAAAACCTGGAAAGATGGTGCCAGGAGAACAATCTTCTCCTGAACGTCAGCAAGACTAAGGAGTTGATAGTGGACTTCAGCACGAAGCACAAAGTGGTCATACCAATTGCTAAACATCAACAGGACCCCAGTGTAGAGAGTGGACAGTTTTCCGTACCTAGGTGTCCAAATCACACAGTCCCTGGTGGTCTAGTGGTTAGGATGCGGCGCTCCCACCACTGCGGAATGGGTTCGATCCCCGGTCAGGGAACCAACCCCAGCCACTCTTAGTGTCGGTCCCCAGCCAAGCCCGGATAAATGGGGAGGGTTGTGTTAGGAAGGGCATCCAGTGTAAAAACATGTGCTAAATCAAACATGCGGAGGATCCGCTGTGGCGACCCCTAATGGAAGAAGCCGAAAGAAAGTTTTAGGTGTTCACATCACACAGGACCTGTCTTGGTCCTGTCACATCAACACCCTGGTGAAGAGGGCCCGGCAGCGTCTGTACCATCTGATACGCTTTAGGGGCCTTTAAACTACCACCTCGAATCTTAAAGACTTTTTACACTTGTACCATTGAGAGCGTTCTGACAGGTAGCATTACTTCCTGGTTGGGAACAGCACCATGCAGGACAGTCGAGCCCTCCAGAAGATGGTGCAATCAGCCAAACGTACCATCCACACCGAGCTCTCTAACCTGCAGGACATCTACAGCACGCGGTGCCGGACCAGACCCAGGAAGATTGTGAAGGACCTTAGCCATCCCTAGAATGGACTCTTTTCTTTGTTGCGTTCAGGGACAAACACTCAACACAGAGAGAATGAGGAGGAGCTTCTTCCTGCAGGCCATTCGGAGTTTGAACCAGGAAACACCCAGGTTCTAAAAGCTGGTTCACTCTCTCCATCGCCACACTTTTCTGCAAATATTTTTCTTTTCACACTACGACACACGATCTCGGGACTGTCACTTTAACTGTGGACTTGCACAGTACAGTGCACTTTATACCACACCACACCACACACGGTCACTTTAAGGACAATCGCATCAACCACCTTATGTGATTACTGTTTACTGTTTACTGTCATTTTTCTCCCCATGCCGGACAGTCGTAAAAAGCATTTCACTGCATGTCGTACTCTGTATGTATGTGTATGTGACAAATAAAATTTGATTTGATTTGATAACCGCAAAGGGCAAAAAAGGGTGTATAACCAACCCCCATTGGGCAAAAAAGGGTGTATAACCAACCCCATCCCCATCCTTGCCCCCCTTCTTCATCCCTTTTAAGAGCCTGAGTTGTGGCCCGCATTTTCTCGACTGCATGCCCAATAACCCCATGTTCATCATCGTTTCAGGAATGTATGTACAACGACTATCCCCTACCAAAGCACACACGCCCCCCTTTTCTGCCAACAATATATCCAATGCTAATCTGTTCTGAAGAGCGGTTAAAAGCAGGGCAGTGAGCTCATTGCGCATTCCTTCTACGGCAGCCAGGGTTTCATTAGCGAATGTTGCCAAGCGATACTGAGTAACTTCAATCTGGTTCCACAATTGGGTAATACCACATTGAGGGAAGAAGGCGTCCCAAAACCTAGCACCAGGGGACTTAAGGTGATGTTTAGGGGGAGGGAAAGTAGGATCATAGACAGCAGACCGTTTTCGCCGGGTCTATGTTTGATATAGTGTCTGAATATAAATGAGGACGAGCCAAATTGGGTAAGACCCCACCCTAGTTAAGTTTTAGATACATATATACTTGTTTCCCACACACCCAATACCAGTCATCTACTCTGAATACCGTACCGTTGCCTGGGTGCACAAGGGAACAGTTACTATTGCCTGGGTGCACAAGGGAACAGTTACTATTGCCCGCACATGCTTGGTTGTCAGAGTATTCAAAATAGATGTAGAGGTGGGCAGGAGTGACCGCTAGAGGGACAGGTACCTCTCGACAGAAACACAAAGAGAAAGCATAACCTTTCAAGATAAGGGGTTTTAAGGAGACAGGACCGAATAGTCCCCTATCCGAGGAGAGGGTTTTTTGCTCGACGTTCTTGACGATCGAGGGAGATTATCAGTGGTCTTGTATGCCTTCCATTTTCTAATAATTGCTCCCACAGTTGATTTCTTCACACCAAGCTGCTTGCCTATTGCAGATTTAGTCTTTCCAACCTGGTGCAGGTCTACAATTTTGTTTCTGGTGTCCTTTGACATCCCTTTGGTCTTGGCCATAGTGGAGTTTGGAGTCTGACTGTTTAAGGTTGTGGACAGGTGTCTTTTATACTGATAATGAGTTCAAACAGGTGCCAATAATACAGGTAAAAAGTGGAGGACAGAGGAGCCTCTTAAAGAAGACCTTTTGTAGGTGACCAAATACTTATTTTCCACCATAATTTGCAAATAAATTCTTTAAAAACCAGACAATGTGATTTTCGGGATTTTTTTCTCATTTTGTCTCTCATAGTTGAAGTGTACCTATGATGAAAATTACAGGCCTCTCTCTTTTTAAGTGGGAGAACTTGCACAATTGGTGACTGACTAAATACTTTTTTGCCCCACTGTATTAGGTTTACCGCAGGTACAACCATCTGACAATATTTTATAGCAGCAAGAACTGGAGGCCAGAGATCGAGGTAGATAAGGCGGTTTATTATAAATTTCAAAGTCTCAAGTTACTGTGACTACAGAGATGGTTTAGCATGCTACTCACGACGGTACAACGTAGCAATGAATTCACTTACAACACGGATGTGGATATCAGCAAAAGAGGCGAACGCCTACACTTTCAACGGTATGATAAAATACCAAATCGGCACTCACCCAGAACACTGATATCCTGGAAGAGCCCCCAAGAAACTGTAAGGAATTGTTTTTCTCCTCTGTTGCCTGGACAGGATTCCCTCGAGTTCAGCCTCTCCTCTCGATCTCTGCTCTCCTACGTGCGCACGGGGAAATCCCAATGAAACACACAAGACAGCCTTTCAGAGAGAAACTGTACCATTTTTGTACCATTTTTTCCAGAACTATTTCATGTTAATTGAATGTCTTCATTCATTAAGGTCTCATCCAGATGGGCTTGCCGAGTTTAGTGCAGCTCTGTGCAGCTTGTAGTGTGAAATCCCCCAATGCCAATGCTAAGGAGGCACTCTGTGAACTTTGAGAACTTAATTTGGCTTTTAGCAAAGTGCAGAATGCAAACCCTGACAGACATTCTGTTTATTGTCAGTGAGTTTTTTTCATGCACCCATTTTAACTATGCAAATTTTAAGATGGTGCTCCCCAATTTCCATCAACATGTGGACAATAGGGGCAAGCAATGGATGTCTGGAGAGAGAACCAGACAGTGGTCTCCTGTGCCCATATTAGAATTATTTATTTTTAATTATTTATCACAATGTGGCTTGCAAAAAAAAACCAGTGTGTGTGTGTGTGTGTGTGTGTGTGTGTGTGTGTGTGTGTGTGTGTGTGTGTGTGTGTGTGTGTGCACAATTATTCACAGATTACTTAAATGTTTTACTCAACATAAAGGCTTTTTATGATTAGTTATTAATAGGACAGAAATTATACGAATGAAATATTGATAATACCCTACAACAAAAAAGGTATCTTATGGGGAGTTCATTCATGTCTTCTACTAAACTGTACTAATCAGGCATAAAATTATGACCACCTGCCTAATATTGTGTTTGTCCCGCTTTTGTTGCAAAAATATTCCTGCCCCGTCGAGCCTTAACATTGGCAGCTTTCAAATTAAAAAATGAGTTAAAATGTTGGTTTTTAAAGGTTAAAATCTCAAAAGGGAGTCTCCTTTTTTGTCCTTCATACAAGACATTCATGATTAAATGAAATCACACCTGTGTGTATTAAAAGAAGTGAAATACACTGACCAGGCATAACTTTATTACCACTGATTGTGTGGGCCCCTTTTTGCTGCCAAAACAGTACTGACCCATCAAGCATTAACAGCATTAACTTCTTCAGCAATTTGAGCAACAGGAGCTCATCCTGTTGGATCAGCCTTCACTCCCCTTGTGTCGCAATGAGCCTTGGCCGCCCATGACCCTGTTGCCGGTTCACCACTGTTCCTTCATTGGACCACTATTGATAGATTCTGACCACTGCAGACCGAGACCAGCCCACAAGAGCTGCAGTTTTGGAGATGCTTTGACTCAGTTAAAACTCACACAAATCCTTACACTTGCCCTTTATTTCTGCTTCTAACACATACACAATGAGGACAAAATGTTCACTTGCTGCCTGATAAATCCCACCCACTAACAGGTGCTATTATAAAGAGATAATCAGTGTTATTCACTTCACCTGTTATAATGTTATAATGTTATGACTGGTTGGTGTAAGTTCTACAGGTATATATGTTTCTCAATAGCTAGCAAATGGATAATATATAAGAAAATTAATGTGCTTATCAATACCTTTATTCACATAAAAGTTAAAAATGGGTATTTTTAGTAATCTACCTTTGTTTTGCTACACTTTCAAAATTCTACAAGAATTGTACACAAAGAAAATGGGTTAGGGTTAGGGTTAGGTCAAGTGTTGTCTGACAGTTTGTTGCACATCCAAACCACGGGAAGACGTGATGCAATTCAGTTTTTCCCTGACTCAGTCATGTGAGTTAATTTGGCCACACACTTTTGTGTAATATACATTTAGGTGAAGATCAGTGGCGAGCTGCGCATTTCACACTCAGACCTCTAGTGGTGTCCTGCCTGAATCAATCTATTATTGTAGAATAAAATCAATATTATACAAAAATGCAGTATAACAGAACCTTGTTGAGGTGTGCAGTGATGGTGATCAAATGCAACCTATAGCCTGAGTCAGTGTAGCAGACTTTTGACATTAAGTACAGTCCAAATCCATCTTTAAAAGCTCCTTTGTTGCTCCGTATTTTCATGGAACCCCCAGGCCATTGATGTGAAACCAATCCCCAGCTGGCCTCCAATTGTCGCTCTGGACAAGGGCGTCTGCCCTTGAACCATAACAAGTCTCCTTTCTACGGTGGCCGAGAAGTGCAAAACACATCAACAAATCAGAAAACAAATTAGAAAACACAAACAAATCTGAAAACAAAATAACAAATCCGAAAACAAAAAAACAAACAAATCAGAAAGCAAAATAACAAATGCAAAGACAAATGAACAAATCCAAATATAAAATAACAAATCCGAAAACTCAATGACAATTCAGACAAACCGGAAAAGGTAGGTATAGTTTGTGAATGGAAACTTACCGATCATTGGACGAGACACCTGTCATTCAAGATATACAGGAAGTATGAAATCTTATAACTTTGTGTCTTGTACATGTGTAAAATTCTCTGTTTACTTTAAACTATTATTTATTTTGATTAGTTCACCTTTAAATATAAAAAAATAACAGAAGTAAACATTGACAAGCAATGAGAAAATGGAATTAATTCAAAGCTACTTTGAGGAAGGACATTCATATGCAGTGATGTTGGAGATGCTGCAGTATATCATCACATAAAGATTAGTTTCTACACTTTTACACAGACGTTCCAACTTTCTCCTGCTGCAGACTGTTACTTCAGACGCTTTATGCTCGGATATCCATAACTGGCTTTACCCAAAGGTTCCCCATCTAAGAAATTTCACTGTGAAGGACATTATCTTTGGACTTGTAATGAACAATAACAAAGATGACTTTCTTGTTAATAATATACTTCTGATAAGACCATTTTATATACACAAATCGAAATACTTGAAAGTGAAACCAACATTTTTGCATTTTATAATGAGTTTATTTCTTTTACAAAAGCCCTTAAAGTCATTAGAAAAAATGCAATGACTCTTTTGTTCTTTATAGAAAAATATGATTTACAGAATAAACCATAGCCCTGTTTATTTGTATCTTTTTTATTTTATTATTATTATTATAAATTTAATTTAATTAGCAATTTTTTTCCCTCTTTCTCCTAAATATATGTGTATATATTTGTATTTTCATGCAGCTGTTCTATGTATTGTAATGTAAATTGTACTTGTTATTGCCACAATGTTTTGATATGGCTAATTGCTTAATAAGAAAAAAAAAAGAAATAACAGAAAAAAAGATGTACTTCCTGTATATCTTAAATGACAGGTGTCTGAATTGTCATTGTGTTTTCAGATTTGTTACTGTGTTTTCGTGCAACAATTCTGGAAAAGGTAGGTATAGTTTGTGAATTGAACACTTACCGATCATTGGACAAGACACCTGCCATTCAAGATATACAGGAAGTACAACAGTTTCTTCTTGCTTGCCAATGTTGCCTTCTGTTATTTTCTTATATTTAAAGGTGCACTAATTAAAATAAAAAATAGTTTAAAGTAAACGGAGAACTTTACACATGTACAAGATATAAAGTTACAAGATTTCATACTTCCTGTATATATTGAATGACAGGTGTCTCGTCCAATGATCGGTAAGTTTCCATTCACAAACTATACCTACTTTTCCCGGTTTGTCCGAATTGTCGTTGTGCTTTCAGATTTGTTCATGTGTTCTGCATTTTGCTTCCGGAATTGTTATTTTGTTTTCGGATCTGTTATTTTGTTTTTGCATTTGTTATTTTGTTTTCGGATTTGTTAGTGTTTTGTAATTTGTTAATTTGTTTTTTGATTTGTTAATGGGTTTTGCCCACTGCAGCCACAGTTGTGCAACATACATCATCTCATACAAGCATCAATATTAACCTCATAAAATGACCTCAGGTTTTCCAAGCATTTTTGTGCATTTTTGTGAGAATTGAAATAAAGGCACATTTTTTGTTTTTGTGCAAAATCTACAGGAAAGAAAATGCAAAAATATAAATGGTTCATGAAAATGTTTTGAACTGTTTTGGCTGACCTTTCCTTACTATGTCCAGCTTTTCTTAAAAAGGTCTGTCTTGGAAATGTCCATAAAAGTTTATCTTTAACCAAATAAATGTATTTATCGTTTACAATTTATCTGTCAATGTGAAATGAATAAAGAGAAATATTCTTTGGAATACCTTTATGCACATAAAATGTATTATTACATTATAAAAGGGTTTTTCTAAGTAGCTTCTCTACCATTATTTTTGCTAAATGTTGGTTATTAAACCAAAATCACACCATGAAATGTACACAAAAATACTGTTTTGCTTGTTGCACATAGAGTATAAAACTGCTGGGAATTAATTTTATAATTAAATTATGCCATTTAAATTGGTAGAGTGGCATAATTACAGCAATAAAAGTATCCGTAAACTAAGGCAATCATTTTTAGTTAAGAGTCTTGGTGACTTGAAGATGTTTCACCATTGAGAAGTTTATTGAGATCATTTAAAAATCCCCGTAAATTTAATCAGATGTATTGACTCACACTCACATGAAATACAGTTTAGGGATGTGAATCAAAGTGAAACCACAGACTCAACATATATATATGTTAAGGTGACAGTGCAAGTTGTGTTGTAAGTCTTGTAGGACTTACAATACAAGTGTTTTGTAATAAAATCTTCACAGAAACTAAACATTACTGTCCACAAAGTGTCTTTTGATGTAAAACTTTTTTTTGTGTCTGATGGCCAATATTAACTACACTTATAGTACCAAATGACTTGTCTTCACAACTTTTAATTTATTATATCAATTTTTATTTTGTTTTATGTAACTTTGCTTGACAATGTTTCATGTAAACTGCAAAACTATAGTCAGCATATTAACATTGGTGTATAGCAATGGTGTGACTGGAAATACATTGTTGTCTTGTCTTGACCAGTCAGGTCAAGTGACTTTTTTCACATTCCAAACATATACAGTTGGTAAAGTACACAGTGAAAGCTTCAGATAAAGCACTGCAGTACTAATTCTGTAATGGAAAGACTTCATTTCAAATAGCTTGATAAAGTGGGTTAATACAGTTTCTAATTAATAAAATACTGCAGTGAAATGCTTTAAGTGGGATAAACATTCGTTTTCTGAATCTGGTTTGAAATCGACGAGAACAAAAAGTGGGAAGGAACCAAAAACAAAACAAAAAAGTGTTGCAACATATAATCCTGTCAGTTGACATGCACATACAGAAACACCACATTGATCTCTAGGATATAGAAGCGGCAAGATGACCCTCAAATTATTAAGTCTTCTGTCCATATGTGTGCTCACATACCTTTTGGCTCCCCTGGTCTTCACTTGTGGTGAGAATGTATACAGTAGTTTATGTGCTGTTTTATGTTTTGTATGCGCTTAAATGTATGCTTACAAATTTGTAGCAACTGATTGAATAGTTATGTGGTACAACCAGTTTCATTCATTCAGAAATGTAGTGTATATATATATATATATATATATATATGTATATTACGTTAGTAGTAGTAGTTAGTTTTTTTATTTAAGTTTGATATTTTATCTAGATTTATTATATTTTTGTCTTTTGGAAGCAGCAAATTCAAATTAAAAAGTGTATGATTTTCACAATTCTTCCTGTCCTCAGATATCCAGGACCCTTACAATATTTCATTACTTGTACACAACCCATATGTCAAGCCAGTAAATGTGACTTACAGCACTAGCATTAAATACAGAGGGATCCTGCTTGGTGCTATGAGGAAGATAAAGCAAAGCAAAGATTTTACGTAAGTTATGCAGAACACGTTTGGCTGCAACAAAAGAAAAAAATCAGTTCATCATCTCAGGCTTTGTTTGTCATTTAGAATAGAATATTGCTTCATGGACAATAACATTTGTATGTTGGTAACTATCATTATGTGTAAGATAATGCATTGAATATATTAGGAGTAAAAAAATTGTGGTGATTTAGTGTAACTCAATTTTAAATTTCTGCAAAGATTCACCACTGAAGACAATCTAGACTATGGTCCGTTCCTTGTAAGTGTGAACGGAATGGCAGGGAGCCCTGATGATCATACGTATTGGGAGATTCTTGTCGAACTGGAAGATGGCACCATAATAAGACCAGATGTGGGTCAGTACCAATTACATTTTATCACATCTTTGCAATTTAAATACAAATTGTATATACATGTAATTTTTATGTGATAAAGTTACAGTATAATCATGTAATTCTGGTTTACTTTCAGGTGTTGGATGTTATATACCGAACCCAAATGATTTAGTTATCCTCAAGTTTACCACCTGGAAATCTGAAGAAAAACTATACTCTGAGCAAAATACATGTGGAAAATTTACTTAAATGAAATCAGTGAAATAAAAATAAAAAAGTTATTTGTTACAAAACTATAAAACTCTTGCCATATATAAGCCTTTAAGACTTCTTTTATATATTTTTTTCTTTAATGGTCTTATTGAGAAAATCTATTTTCAAAATTCTTTGCTCATTGTTTTCAAATTTTCAATCCAAATGTTTGATATTTGATAAGTTGTCATTACACTTTCTGACTAGTGCTTTGCATAACCTGTATTCTTTAACCAAGGTGTAGTTGTAGAAGCTACAACTGAAATTGAAATAAAATGACCTAAACATAAAAATGTGATTTGAATTTTTTTATCAAAATAGTAATAAATATATTATTATGAATAATAATGAGGGATTACAACATGTGTTGTTATTTGGTAATAATTGCATTACTGTTTTGGTTCTGTATTCTGTGAAATTAACAAAAAAACTTTTTTTGCTGTGGTTTAATTGAAATAGCTATGGATATTAATTACAATTTTGTTGCTGAAATCTTATTGCAAACATGTTATTACATTGAAAAGCATTCTTAATACTTTTACAGATTATTAAATATAGCACCAACATGTATTTTCGTCTTTATTGTGCACAGCATGCATTCAAGGGAAAAAGAATGTACACCCTCCTTCAATTATATTCAGAGATCTCAATCTTTAGCTGTATGATTTTCTGCATTGCACAGACACCTCATAATTGAAAAAACAGTTTTACTTCCGAATAAAGGGAATGTTGTCTATCAGGGCCTTAGTAACAATTGCATGGTCCCCACCAACTTCTGTAAATTAACAAATAACCAAAGGGACACCAAATAAATGACAACAGATTTCTAATTGTAGTCATTAAAAAGTAAGCCATGTGAGCAAAACTAAGAACATAAAGACTATTACATGCTCTCAGGTTTAAAATTCCTATCTCTTATATGGGCCATTTGTGAATGGTTCATAGACAACACTTTTCTCTGTATTTTTTGACAGCATAGCTTGATGTAAACTTGCTGAACTAGTTGATTTTAACTTCTCCATAAGTTCACCATCCAGATAAACACAATACAGACACAGATGATTTTTCTTGGGTGCTCATTGACTTTGAAAGATTCATGAAATAATGCTCTGAAAAAAAAAAAGAAATCAGGACATAATGAGCACTTCTGCAGAAGGGTTATTGTATATAATAATATACCACGTTAGGCCAAGACAGCACACATGGATGGAGAAGGATATGCTTTTATAGTATCTGCCTTAGGTAGATGCCTGGCCCTGCCCAAAGTTAAGAAAGACTGGGTGAGTCCTTAACCAAACATTATGTCAGTAAACAAAAAAACTCTACATGGGGAGTCCATTTCATCCTCCAAAAATTAGCATCAATAGATAGTTTTTAAGGGGATACATGAAGAGCTGGGTAGAAATGTGGCTTGAGTTGATCAGTGCAATCACTTTGTGGCCAATGTCTGCCTGAAAATTTACCTACCACATAAAGCAGACCCAATCCGACAAAGCACTTATTCAAACTAGTTCCATTTCAAAAACAATCCACTTATATTTAAGTCATAATCTTTTTTTAATATTATTTATGCCTGTCAGGTTTAAGAGCAGGTTTCAAATTCCGGTCGCTAGAGCGAGTGGCAGACACTTTAGCAGTCTGCCACAGGGAGGTGTTGGAACCCAACTGCAGAGACACACTCGAGATGTGCAAGGGCATAATTTTTTTTTATTAAAATAATTCCAACAAACAAGCTCAAGAAAAGAGAACTAAAAATTAAACACAGGCAGAGTGGGTTAATGAATACAAAATAATAAAACAAGACTAATTTAAATTCAATTAATGTCAAAACAGAACAAAGAAATGCACATGAACAGGGAAACTTGGGAAGGCAGGAAGAGACTGGAGACTCGGGAAGACAGAAGAAGCCGGGTCCCTTGTACACAGAGATTTCTTTAAAAATTCTCAGAATTTTTCAGTGATATGTTCTGTAGATAATGAGATATTCAAGTCTTTGCAGTTTGATGTTGAGGAAAATGATTCTGAAATTGTTCCACAATTTGTAGATGTCTACCTCTCTAAGACAAACTTTTTATACCAATTCATGAATGATCCTAATTACTTGCAAAATATTCAAGGGAATACACACAGTGTTGTTTGCTTAGCCTAAAAGAATGCTTAGTCGGCTTAAGAGTCAACTCTTAGCATTTTTAGCCGTGTGGCTATGCTCTCCCTCGTGGCTCAGGTCCCGCTCTCGCTTAGGTGAAGCGGCGCCGATGGTCGCGTGGCTCGCAGGCCGACCTAGCAGAAGGCATGGAGATGGATGAGTCCTCTCCAGCCTCTTCTGCTGAGCCGAGCTCCCGTTCCCCGGGGAAAGCACTCACTTCGGCAGTTCCTTCTTCCGGTGCATGTAACGCGGAGCTCCTTATTTTTATAATCTGAGGAGGGAAAATTTTTGGATGCTAGCGAGCGCACGGACTCCTGGAGGTAGTCCAGAGGCACAGCCTCTGCCCCGGGGCCTACAGTTTTTTCTGGGTACACTGGGGTTTCTAGGTCCTGGGAGACCCCATATGTGGTACCTTTCCCCCGCATTTGCTATACGCAAATATAGTAGGGTTCAGGGAATGTGGCTATGGGGAGATGCCAGGGGTTGAAGAGATGCTAGCTGGGTATCTCTCCCCAGGTGATGCATCACGAAACGGTATTGCCTACAAAAGTCACTTCGGCTCTAGTAGGTAGGGCTTACACGATGAGTGTGTTGCAGGCATACCAGGCTGACCTGCTATAAGAGATGGACGAGGGATTCAGCTCTGGGGCTGACGATTTAGGAGTTACATCGTGTTGCGACCTAACCCTCAGGGCCACCAAGCTAAGGTCCATGTCCGCTTTAGTAGCCAGAGAAAGGATTCGCTCACCCTGTAAGCGGAGATTCCTGACAGGGACAGGGCTTTCCTTCTGAACCCCTCGGTGGCTACTCCTTGCCTGTTCAGGCGATGCTGTAGGTAAGGGTGATCGCCGACAGGTTCAGGAGACCACAGCGGCGTTTCAGTGGTACTTCTCTGCCGCTCCCATGGGGGCAGCATAAAGCCTGAAAGCAGAGCATTGCCACCCTGGCCCTGACGCTCTAGGCCCATATCAAAGGAGTCGGCCAACCTGAGGGTGGTCCTCTCCTCGAACAAACAGCCAGTGGTAAAGTGGTCCTGACAACCAGAGCGCCCTACATCAAGGACGGCGGTGTACACCTTGCACGGTGCCCGTACCTCCCCGTCACCACCAGGAGGCCAGGAAATTAGTCCTCCACAGGATGTGCCTTGGAGCGCAGTCTCCCTCGGGTGGGTGCTTTCCCCCATCTCCACCGAGAGATCGCTGCGGGTGCTGGGACCCAACGCCTCTCCGGAGGCTCTAAAGGCTGCAGGGAACTAGGGTTACATACGTAACCTAGAGACATTCTGCTGTGAATATAATAAGGGGATTTCTTATTTTCAAATCATTGCATTCTGTTTTTAGTTACATTTCTCGAAACCTTTTTGGAATTGAGGTTGTATATCATGCTTTGAAAATTATTATAAATTCTTTTGAACATAATCAAGTAAACTTGCATATTAAGCTCTTATTTCCACTACAAGCAAAACTCAAAAAAGCTGAATGTGGATTCTTATACAGTTACTGCCTCTTAAAAAGAGAGCAAATTCAAAGAGTTCACACATTGAGAAAATATGACACGTTTTACTTAACCCAAAAAATTACCAGCGCTACTATAATACATTTATATTTTACAACAAAACAATGTACATACATTATGACATTTGTTCATGAGTTTCATGAGATAGTAATTACCATTTCACTGCAGGCACTGACCAACGGAAATTGTAAATCATTAGTAAACATTCTAAGGTTGATGGATATAGTCGTTATTCACAGAACAGCAGCCCTGCTCAAGATGCTTTGCACCGCTTTACTGTCTTCATGGGCTACACTGCCACCTACTGGCAAAAATATATACAGTTGAGAACACAAGTTTGCATACCTAAATTAAGGATATTTAACAAAGTCCATTGTATCCTTAAACATTCTGAACCATTCTGAACCAAAGGTTAGAAAAATCAATATAATCATATTTAAAACTTCTGTTTGTCCAGTGGTAATTATTTAATTGTACCTTTGCTTGTGAAATGGCCTTCCTTTAGAGATTGCCATTGATCATTCCAGCCAAGTCCTAAAGAAATTGTGCAACTTACAAAATCCAAGACCCTCCACAGACCCAGATCTAAAACCTGAAAGTCTACCAGCTGAATTACACACACACAGAGCAGGAAACATAATATTTGGATGCCCCGGAGCCCATGGAACAGAATTTTTTGTTGCAGTCTGGGTCATGCTCTTTCAGAATTATAGCTGCAGAGCTGCACCCTGGAGCTCTGCACCCTGCAGCTCTGCACCACTGCATCTCAGATCACTGATCATTTGCATTTATATAACTCTCATCTTTTACAATGCTGTTTTTCTTAGTCTTTGGCTTCTTGCTTATATAATTTTCATGTTCATTTTCATGTTCTCTTTTTTTAATGACACTTTGCATAAGGGTATGTAAACTGTTTAAAATCTTTTATTATTTTAACAGTTTTTTTTGCTTTCATTTAATTGCAGAAAAATTAACTATAGGCCTCTATGAGATCTGTGTGTGATGGTCAGGGGTAGATATTCTTTTGGCTATTTTGTGCATACAAAAACAAATATTAGAATACTTTAGGTATAACTAGGAAATATAGTATATCAGTTTCATGAATTCAGATATTAATCAAAATATATGCACTACACTAACATAAAGTGTACAGTTAAGTCAGCTACTGTAGCTAACTTTATTAAAAATCTTTATTGACTGGTTAAAACCCAGACTCATCACATGTTTGCCATTGCACCTTCTTAAAAATAAATAAATAAATAAATATGGTGAATAAACTACCTCCATATGAAAAACAAGATATATGATGTTACATGATGCAGAATAACTAGGTCATGCTTTAGTTACATCAGGGTTAGACTGTTGTAATGCCTTACTCTGTGCTCCAGAATGCATCAGCAAAAGAACCAGAAAATATGATCTTGTCACCCCTGGCTTTTTTATTCTGGCTCCCAATCAAATCTCACATTGATTATAAAATACTACTGCTGATGTATAAAACACGGAATGAGCTCACGCCACAGTACAGGAGCAAACTTTTGGCCCATCACAATCCAACATGCCTACTTCGATCAAAAGCTGCAGGCTATTTGTTGGTACCTTAAATATTGAAGACCACAGCAGGGGGTAGAGCTGTTTCTTACAAAGCCCCTCAGTTATGGAACAGTTTTCCAATTAATGTTCAGGACTCAGACACAATTTCAGTGTTTAGAATTAATCTATTTGTTTAGTCAAGCGTTTTGTGCATAGATTTTTCTTAGGTAAAGGAGCAGACTTTTAGGGCTCATGGTTA